>JBCAQO010000123.1:0-23232 GCA_039111635.1 Heterobasidion occidentale | reverse complement strand
CCAGCCTGCGCACGTTCGGACTTTGTGTGGCGCTGATCGTCAGGGACGTTCGTGGTGGCGCCGCGGCAAGCTCACGCGACGCGATCACATACAAAGCGGTCCGCTACAAACGGACGGCGTGGGCGTGGGCGAGCGTGGGCGCCCAGAAGAAATCAGCCGTAGCGCTTCGCCACAGCAGCGCCCTCAGCGAACCAGTCGTCCCTCTTCCTGCTCTCTTCCGCTGTGGAGATGTTGACGATCGTCGACTTGCTCTGGGAATCTGTAAATAAATAAATAAACGCGTCCGCCGCGATGAGTGAGCGACTGCCCGAGATAGATTTTGTGTCTGCTCACAAGCTTCGAGAGCCTCCAGCCCGTTTTCCCTCCCGATCCCGCTCTCCTTCATGCCGCCCCTACACAAGATATCATCAATCACACGGTCTCAGAGCACAACAATGCAGGGACGAGCTCACCAGGGTGAACTGGGGTCGTTGCGATGGTGCGTGTTGACCCACACGAGGCCCGATTCTAGCTGTGCAGCGACGCGGTGCGCCCGCGACAGATCAGAAGTCCAGATGCCCGCCCCAAGCCCGTATTTGCAGTCGTTCGCCAGCGCAACGCCGTCCTGCTCACCCTGCACCCCAGCCCCATGGAAATAAATCGCAAATGCAAACGCAAACACAAAACCACGCGTAAGCACGACTGACGCGGCGACGGGGATCGACTGAACCCAGCTGACAATCCGTCCTCACCTGGAAGCGCTTCACGACGACGACGGGGCCGAATATCTCCTCTGTCCAGATTTCGTCGGCGGTCGAGACATCCGCGATGACCGTCGGGGGGTAGAAGCTGCCGCTCGAGAACTGGAATCCATCCAGCGCGGACTCGCCCGCCATCGGTTCTCCGCCAGCGAGGAGCACACCAGAACTGCGCGCCTTGACCATCGCGTCTATGCGCTTGAGGTGGTGAGCCGAGATCACGGTTCCCATCGTCGAACTTGGGTTCATCGCTGGAATCACGATCAGCGCCGCGCAGACAGCTAGAGTACGTGGAGCCGCGCCACTTACGGTCGCCCATCCGCTTGGTGATGCTTTGTACCTTCTCGAGGAACCGACCCACGAATAGATCGTACACCTCGGATTGCACGATGAGACGCGTGCCGGAGACGCACGTCTGACCTGAAGCGACGAACGAAGCAAACGCTGCGCCGTTCACGGCAGATTCCACATCCGCGTCGTTGAAGACCACGATTGGCGCCTTCAGAGCAAACAATCAGTTCGTCTGGTCTAGGAAAGAATATGGACTCCTTGCCTTTCCACCCAACTCGGCCGTGTATGAGGCCAAGTTGGCTCCGACGATGGCGCCCAGGGCACGACCCGTCGACGTCCCCGCCTGTGCAGCCACAAATAATCGCATTATAAGCCGACGTTTGCACGACCGAACAGTGTGCTCACAGTGATGTCCACCTTCCGCACAAGCGGGTGGGAGACGAGGTCCTTGCCCGTCGTCCTGCCGTACCCAGGAAGAACCGAAAGAACGCCGGCAGGCACTGATCGCACACGGTCAACGCTCGGGACGTCGAAAGAAAGCCGAGGTGCGACGAACCTCCCACCTCTTGAGCCATCTCTGCGAATTCCAGAACGGTGATCGGGGCCAGCTACGAGCCCGATCAAGACCCGATCAGAATCGTTGTATATGATGTAAAAAAAAGAAAAGAAAAGTCTCGAGTGTTACCTCCGAGGGCTTGACGATGACGCTGTTGCCAGCGGCGAGAGCAGGCGCGATCTTCTTCACGGCAATCAAGAGAGGGTGGTTGAATGGCTTGTATCATAGCGTGATTCAACGAGGGCATCCACGACCGCACAACATTCAACAACGCACCGTGATTTGCGCGACGACCCCTAGAGGAACCCGTTCGACATAATTGAGGAGCTGGCCATGCGTGGGCGCAACATACGCTTGGTGTGTCCGCAACAGCGCGGCATAGTAATCCCTGGCCCGAAATCGTTATTTCTGGCAGAGGCTGAGACCGGGCGAAGGGATAGAACTCACAGCCATTCCGGGAGCCTCCCCAGCTGCGCGCGCATCTCCCTGATCGCGCGGCCCGTCTGCAGCGTCTCGATCTCCGCGAGCTCCGGGATGCGCGCCTCGAGCGCGCGCGCGAGGCGCGCGAGCACGGTCGAGCGGTGCTGTGCGGGGGCGCGGGACCAGACGCCGGACTGGAAGGCGGCGTGCGCGTCCTGGACGGTCTGGTGCACGTCGGCCGTGGAGGCGGCCTCGACGCTGCGGGGCGGGGTGAGCGGTGGCCAGGTGGATGGAGCAGCAGGCGATGGCGCGCGACGTACGTGCATAGGTCTTGTCCTGTCGCGGGGTTGGTCACTGAGAACCTGGGCAGCGCGCATCAGCGGGAACGGTCTTGTCTTGTGAACCGACGGGAGTGGGGACAGCTACTCTTCTCGCCGTTCTGGCGCAGGCGCGCCCTTGGCTGCGTGCACCGCGACAGGGCCATATCGAGCGCGGTGGAGCCTCCTAGTTTGAAAAGACTAAGTAGGTGGGTGAGCGCGGTGCTGCAAGGACTGCATGCTCGGGATGCGTACGGCGTTTGGGGCGAGAGCAAACTGACGCGCTTTGAGGACGTTCATTCCAACGTCGAGAGTGGCCGGCAGAAAGAGCAGCGTCGGTGGACGCGCCAGACGCCAGCTAATGGCACGCACCGCATGCTCACGGTGCTTATCGCCTGTGGTTGCTCACAGGCGGGGTCCCGGCCCGCTTCGTTTACCTGGCCCACGACTCTAACCGACCAATTGTCCATCTCTCTTGCCCTCTTCTCTCATTGCACCGGTGCCTCACCAACGCTGGCACTGAAGTCTGACAAGTAGACAACGTCGAATGATCAAATCTCTCCTGCTCAGGCTGTGGCATCCATGTACTCCTTGCTCGAAGCCGTCCATCCTCCACGTGGTACAAACTTTCTGCTCTCGAGCACCAACCAAGACGTTCTCTGACGTTCTGTGCCATGGCCACGCCGCATATGATGCGAGCATATATATATCGTCCCGACTACTGTCTGAGGCCACATCTCAGCTAAATGCCTCGCTACACACGGCTCGAGATTGGCGTGCAGTCTGTCTATCTGGACAGGATCATGTCCAACAAGGAAACCTGTGGTAAAGGTTCTGTTGTGTGGCACAACCGCACGCTCATGGCCATGGTGCCAAGGCTATGACGTCGCACAATTGTAGGCGACAATTTGTACAGAGGTAGTCGCGGTGGGAGGCGGACGAAGGACAACCTACGGACTCAAAGTGACGACGAGCATCCGCCAGAGCTAGATGATGTTGCGTAACCTTCTGAGGCATTGTTGATTCGTTCGAGGGGGGAGAGCTTTTACAGCTTCTGTCTGTGGAAGGAGCATGTTGTGGCCACTGAATGGGAAACATGCATAAATTCACTTCGGAACCCAACGTCCACGGTCGGTGCGTGTTTCGGGCCATGGATATCGAAATACGGGAGCAAAGCAGGGTGGATGAAATGCCGCGTGAGCCAATGGTCGTGAGACAAGTGGGAATTTCGGTACGCGGTGTGCCTTGCCGTAGCAGCGTGCTTCCCCGCCAGTTGCGACGGCCGCGTTATGTGCGTCAGGAAACACACTCGCACCAGTATGCGATCGTTCAGAGAGGCGTGGAGGAGATTGTGGGCAAGAAAGACAAGTGGGATGGCCCACGTGTTGGAGGTTGAATGTCGCGGGCCGTGAGAGAGACTGGCCTTGATCAACTTCAACATCAACATCAGCTCGTTGTTTCGTCGTTGGCCAGAACGCCTCGGATGTCCACCACCTCGCAATCGTCCCTGACCCCGTCCTCCACCGCCGACACGTCGCTCGCCGAGCCGTCCGTGACTTGCAAGGCAGAGCGCCGGGTGACGCTGAGCGCGCTGGAGAGTGCCGGATATAGAATAACGGAGGATGTGTGTAGTAGACGGATACCTGCATTCACCATCTTTCTCTCGTGCCTAACACGTGTTGGCGGTGCTCTTTTCAGTTTGGCCAACTGGTGCGATCGCAGAGCACATCCCACTCGACAAGCCAGGTGCGTCTCCTCCCTCGCCCTCTGCTCCTCGTCCAAGTCCGACCGTATGTGCGTGCCCCGCAGGACTCGCCCCGCGCTGCGCCTCTCGTCTCGCCAGGCTATGAAAGAGTCCTCGCCACCGGTGTAGACCACCTCGACCTCGACTTCGGCGTCACGTTGGATCGCTCAGACATGTCGAAAGCAGAACGGTCAAGCACCAAAACAAAGGTGCGTCCCACGCGGGCCTGCCCCGCACGTCGCCGCCAGCTGACCTTCCCTTTCCTTCTTTTGAGATCTACGAGTTCCTTTCTCGTTCTTCTTCCCGCTCGCGTTCTCGCTCCAAAAGCGCGTCCGCCCGCGCTGTCTCCAACGATCCGTCCCCATCTCGGCCCCCACCGCACCCGCAGCAGAGCTCTTCCTCGAACCCTGCACCCAGTGCCTCGCGACCCGCCACCCGCTCGCCCTCGCGCCCTCTCTCGGCCAACACCAGCGCCACCGACAGAACGATCACCCAGTCCGCCGTCCGTGCGCAGACCCCGCGGATCAGGCCTCCTCCGATAGCCGAGCTCCCCCACCCAACAGCTCACTACGACCCTCGCATGCCTCCGCCCCCCGTCCCCCCACCCCAGAAGAAGAAACCGCCCACTCTCTTCGGCATTTCATTTCGCGGCCGCTCGCGCCCACCCACCCCCAAGCAGGACGACTTGACCTCTCCGCCCCAGAGCCCACGACGCGGTCGGCAGGTCCCGGATCGCGCGAAGGACAAGACAAAGCTCGAACAGTGGTTCACCCCCCGACTTTTCTCTGGTGCGCGCTCCGCGCCCCCTCTCCCGCCGCCATCGCCGTCGCCCCATGCTGACCCCCGCACAGCTCCCGCACGCCTGCCCGACGACTCGGCACACAGCTCCTCCGCGCAAACCGCCCTCTTCGCCCCCCAGCCGCGGCGCGCACCGGCCCACGCCATGTCCGTCCCCACCACGCCCACCGCCCCGCGCGCCCCGCCCCTCGACGACGACAGCGAGGGCCGCTGCTCGCCGCTGCTGCGCATGTTCGGCGTCAAGTCGAAGGAACGCGCGCGCGACAGGCCCATCGTCAGCGTCCCCATCCTCCGCGCGCGCACCCGCTCGCGCGACGAGACGAACCCGCCGCCCCGCGCGCACGGGAGCTTCGACTTTGAGCGCCCCGCGGGCGCGGGCACGGGCGCGCCGGTGCCGATGGCGATGCAGCGCAGCGTCAGCCACGGCGGCGCCGCGCGCGCTCGGCGCCCGCCCGTCGCGCCCTCTGCGCAGGCGCACCATCACCATGCGCACGCGCACGCGCGCGCGGGGGCGCCGCCGTCGTCGGGGCGTGGGCATGCAGGCAAGGCCCACGCGCAGACGACGGTGCACGGGTACTCGACGTCGCACGGGTATTCGGCGCGGGCGCACCCGCCGCAGTCGCCGCTCGTGCCGCACTCGACGGGGGCGTCTGGCAACTCGCAGTCGACGGCGGCGACGGGCACGACGCAGGCGTCGAACCACACGGGGGGCGTCGGGAACGGCTCGTGGGGCCGGCGCGCGCGGGCGGGGTGGGTCCAGGCGGGGATGCACCCGCCGTTTGAGTTCGAGTCTGCGGTGAGTGGGCGCGGGTCGCCGGTGAGCGAGGGGCGGGCGATGGTGCTCAGGTCGAAGGGGGAGAAGGAGAGGGAGCGCAGGAAGGAAAGCAAGGCGGTGGAGGGGCGGTGGGAGCGGCGGTCGATCGAGCTCGGGCTCGGGCTTGCGTGGGCGCCGTCGAAGATCCGCGTGAGGGAGTGGCCGGGCGGCGAGAGAGGCGGGGAGAAGATCAAGGAGAGCGATCTGCAGCGGGGGCGGGAGATGGAGGTGCACAGGGTGAGGGTAAGGGCGTCCGAGGAGGCGAGGCGGGTGCACGATGGAGAGCATGGGAGGGAGCGTGCGCGCGACTGGACGCGGGAGAGGGAGAGGCCCGCGCGCTCTCCCGAGTCTCGGAGGGGGAAGAAGGACAAGGAGACGACGGGGAGGTTTAGAGTCGTGCTCGGAGAGACTGGGTTCGAGGCTTTCAAAAAATGTGAGCGCACGACGGACGCCTCTCATTTATCGTGGGTCGTGGGCCGCCATGCTGACGCCTGCTTATAGACGTGCGACGGTACGACGCGGACTTGATCCCTCTCGAGGGTCCCACCGGGCTCCTAGTGCGCGTCAAGAGGCTGTTGGACGCTTCCTCTTCTTCCCACCTCCTGGAGTGGGAGAAGCGCGAGCTTCTCGACGACCTCTTGCGGATCGTCAGGGAGAACGAGTTTTGATGCTCTTCTTCTTCGAGCGTGTTTCGTCCGCTTCTCCAACCCTCCTCCCTCGTCTTCTGTTCTCCTTCTTTTTTTGCATAGCATCCCACGTCCGCCATATCATCATGCCTGTTTCCAGCATCTCCGCGCCTCAAGTTATTCAATTTTTGCATCACTATTCCAATCCTCTCGCTGTCGATTCTTGGATCCCCCACATGTTCTCCTATAATTACCGATCTCTCCGCCTCATCTGTCTCTCCCTCTCTCATTTTTCCTGCTGGGTTCTCACGATGCGGAACGTGCTCCATTTTTTTGCTTTGTTTTGTTTCTGACCCACGTACTTACCTACTGATTTCCTCCACGATTCGATTCCCGGGCTACCTTTTTACCATACACATGTCTTCTTTATTATCGCAACGCCACCTTCACTAACCTGCATATGCCTGGTTCATACCATGATTTACCATGATATTTTTTTCTCACCACCTCGACACGACGTTCCTTGCCTTTTCACGTATAACTGTCACATACCCTAGTTTGTACGCATACGGAGGCATTCATTCTCCATGGTATTACGAGTAGGTAGATCGCAGTGCACCGTTGCCGGTCGCACAATCCCAATCCTTCCTTGATCCACGTCGTAGATCCGCGTCTCTGATGATCCAGTTGAAGCAACGCCCGGAATGGATTGATACGAAATCTCGCAGTGCAGCAGGGTCGAAGCTCGACAATTCAAAAACGAAAGCGAGGGAGATGATACAGTACACGCTACTTTTACAGAAGTGCATCCGGGTGCTACAGAAACCGTCCACGGGCGACGCCCGCCGAGTCGTCAGCGCGCTTGTTATCCCCGCACAGGCCGCTACGTCGCCGGGCGCAGCGCGCGCAGGCGATCCGCGAGGTTCACGTCCTCCTCGCGCACCTTGTCGCCGGGCGCGAGGTCGGGCACGCTCGCGAGGTCCTTGGCCGCGAGATCGTGCTGGAGCTCGATGTTCGCCTCCTCGGCCGTCTGCCGCAGGAGCGTGTCCACCTGGTCCTGCGGCGTCGAGACGGCGGTCGTGGCGCCCATCGCGTCCTCCATGTACGACGTCTGCACGTCCAGGTCCGCGAACTGGCTCTCGAACTTGTCCATGACGAGGGAGATCTGGCGGGCGGGGGTAGGCGGGTGAATGGGTGGGAGGGAGAGGGGACGCACGCGCTCGAGGTTCATGCTCTCCATCGCCTTGTCCATGCCCTTCACGACGCTCGTCATGTTGCCCGTCACCTGGCGCATCGTGACGGCGGTCTCCACGCGGCTCGCGACCGCGTCGATGCGGCTCGCGAGGCGCAGGAGGTTCAGGGACTCGCTCTTCTTCCGGATCGCGTTCGAGGCGTATATCCGCGCGCCGTCGTTGTTGCCCTGCTGGAGCGCCTGCGCATCGCGGGGTCAGCCCGCATGCGAGAGACCGAGAACGCGAGCACGCGAAACAGAGACAGAGATAGAGACGGAGAGGAGACCGGCCGCACCTTCTTGAGGCGCGATTTCTCCGCGTTCTCGTCCTTTTGCGCTTTCTTCGCCTGGCGATTCAGCGTCTTCGCTGTGAACTGTCAGGGGGGGCGCGGTCAATGCTCGTATCGCGGCACGCTCAGACCCGGTGGGAGGTTACTTTGAGCTGGAAGAGGGTCTCTGAGGCCGGTCAGCGTGCAAGCCTGCAGTGCGCGCGCATGCGTGGGGACTTACTTTCTAGGTTGCTCATCGGTGCAGAGGATGTCGGGTTCGTCGAAAGCGCAGCTGGGTGCAGTGGTGGGCGACGGGGGCGGAGGAGGGCCACGTGGAGAGCGGCGGGTCTATCTGCCACGTGATCCCGTTAATTAAGTGACGCGCTTTGCCGCTCGTCGTCGGCTACGATGAGCGCTACCGTGGTCACCATCTCGTCCAGCACGCCATGGCCCTCTTGCATCTCCTCAGGTCCGTGTGCAGACAACCTCCCTGTATAGTATCCTTACTTCCCTGAAACCTCAGCTATGCGGCGGCTGTCGTAGCTTTCATTTTCATCACGCTGTCTCTTGGTATGACGTTCTCGTGTGCGTCCATCGCCCCAGACTGACGTGTCGGGCAGCCAGCGGGCTCTTGTGGCTCTCAGAGGTCATAGAGGAGCATTCAAGAAACGCAAAGCTGATTGGCACGAGGGGGATATACGTGAGCGTCTTCGGCCCCACGCATCGTGTCCCAACATGACTGTCTTCCGAAAGGCCATCATCGCACTGCACGTCCTCCTGTATTGGACGGACTCGCTCCCGCTGCCCAAAGTGCTCTTCTCCGTCTTCTGCCACGTCGTGTACCTGCAGAACTTCTCGCGCACGTGGCCGCTCATCTCGCTCACCTCCCCGTCCTTCGTCGCGTCCTGCGCGCTCGTCATCGTCGACCACTTCATCTGGTTCTTCCACTTCGCGCAGCTCACGAACGACACGCGGCTGCGCGCGAGCAGGGCCTTCCGTGGGCCGAAGCCCGCGCCCGCCGGCGTCCCGAGCTTCGGGGACATGGCCACCTTCTTCGGGATATGCGTCTGGCTCGCGCCCCTGTTCCTCTTCCTGAGCCTAAGCGCGAACGACAACGCGCTTCCAACCGCCTCAGGCAAGTCGCGCTCTGCCTGCGATGTCCACGATGCCCCGCTGACCGCCCCGCGCCGAGACAGACGTCCTGAACTCGCCGACGACGCCCGGCCAGCCGACGCCGCCGACGCGCACGCCGCTCCTGCGCTCCCTCATCGACGCGCTCCCGCTCGACTACCTCCCGCGCCTCCGGCCCCGAGCGCACCGGCGCGCCTCGGAGGGCCTCATCGCGCCGCACACCCCTGTCCGCCGCGCGTCGTCGCCCATCCCGTCGCCCGCGTCCCCGACGCAGACGCTCAACAACCTCCCGCGCACGCCCTCGCGCTCGGCGTCGTACGACCACCCGGACGCCGCGGTGCGCGCGCGGCTGACGCCCGATTTCCAGCTGAGCCCGCCGCCGGCGCGCAAGGCGACGCTTTCGTCGGACCCTGGGGGCCCCGCCGTCGCTGAGCCGGCGGAGGTAGAGCGCGGAGGGAGTTTGCTCGCTTTACGTGTGGGGGCGCATATACTCGGCTAATTGAAGAGCACGCAGTGGATACCGCCTGTGGGATGAGGGTTCTACAGGGAATGCGATCGTGTTTGGCTGGCGACGGCTTGGCACAAGCGACATGCTGTCGACTCCACTCTGTTGTGCTTGTGGAGGCAGCGTGAATAGTCCTGAATATAGTCGGTGGAATGATGTAGTGAACAAGTGAGCAACTGGATGGCAGGCAGTAGATCCGCCGCACAGCCGCACATACACCGGGCTGTCTGTTATGTAAAGCAAGGCGCTACGACCCCGTCTCGAGCCACGACAGTCGCCAGGATCTCCATCCTGCGTTCCCTTCCTCGCGCGGGGACGCTCGCTGCTGACTGACGCGAAGGCCGCCACTGACGCGTTCCCCGCCGGATCACGTGCAGGGAATGCGCCATGGTTTCGACATATTGCGCTATTGCGCCATGGACCGCGCCCGGGTAAGTCAGCAGTCTGCGGGCACAATGTCGTCTCGTCGGCCGTCGTACAAAGAGCACCGCTCCAGCACCGCATACACACCGCCACCCCTCTACAGCTCGACGATCTCCGTTCGCAATCCCGTAAACGTCCAGATCTTAAAATTAATACCGACTCGGTGAAAAGGGGTCTGTGGGTCCTCGGCCGGTCTAATTTAAGCAGCACCGAATATATTCATTTGCGCCTGCTGTTCTCCTCGAAGCGACCATGACCTCCAGGATCCCCCTCAAACCTGCTGGTTTCGCGTCTCGCCTCGCCCGATCGGCTTCGCGGTCTCCACGAGTGCAGACGACGCGCCCCTCCTCTTCGTTTTCCACACGTTCACGCTCGCCAGAACGCCCCGTTTTTCCCTGCGTCGAGCAGCACGCCGCACGCCAGTCCCGCATCCTCTCCTCCCTCGCCTCCACCTCCTCCAACCCCTCCTCCTCAGGCCCCGAACCACCCTACGCGCGCCCCGCGCCCCAGTCGTACAAAACATACCACCATCGCACGCCCATGCCCCTCACATACGCTGCCCCCCTGCCAGAGTTCACCGTCGCATACGAAACATGGGGCACCCTCTCCCCCAGCCGCGACAACGTCGTCCTCCTGCACACCGGCCTCTCCGCCTCCTCGCACGCCGCCTCCACCGCCGCGAACCCCGCCGAGGGCTGGTGGGAGAAATTCATCGGCCCCGGGCGCGCCATCGACACGAACCAGTTCTTCGTCGTCTGCACGAACGTGCTCGGCGGGTGCTACGGTACCACGGGCCCGTCCTCGATCGACCCGGCCACCGGGGACCCCTACGCGACGCGCTTCCCCGTCGTGTCGATATTCGACATGGTGCGCGCGCAGTTCTGCCTCCTCGACCACCTCGGCGTGGACAAGCTCTACGCGAGCGTCGGCTCCTCGATGGGCGCGATGCAGAGCCTCGCCGCGGGGTGGCTGTTCCCCGAGCGGGTGGGCAAGGTCGTCAGCATCAGCGGCACGGCGCGGAGCAGCCCAGGGAGCGTAGCGATGCGATACGCGCAACGGAGCGGTCTGTAGCCCCCTTTCCGCGGCGTTCTCCCCGAGCTGACGCCGTCCTGCAGTCCTCATGGCGGATCCGAATTGGAACAACGGCTTCTATTACGATGGGCTGCCGCCGCACACCGGCCTGAAGCTCGCGCGCCGTAAGTCATTCCTCTCTCTCTATATATATTCAAAGCTCCCCGTCGCTGACCCTGCGCCGCGCCGCGCCGCGCCGAACATAGAAATCGCCACCATCACGTACCGCTCCGGGCCCGAATGGGACATCCGCTTCGGGCGGCAGCTCAAACCGCAACGGCCAGAGGTCGAACTCACCGCGGACCCATCGCTCCCGCGCGCGCCGGCCCTCTGCCCCGACTTCCTCATCGAGACGTACCTCGACCACCAGGGCGAGCAGTTCTGCCTCAAGTACGACGCCAACTCGCTCATCTACATCTCCAAGGCGATGGACCTCTTCGACCTCACGCGCCCCGCGCTCGACGCGCTCAAGATCACGCCTGCGCCGCCGTCGGGCCTCGCGCCGCCCGCGGCGCTGCCGCATAGGACGTCGCACTCCAAGTCGCACCCGCCGCCGTCGAACCCGCCCGCGTACCTGCCGGACCTGGCCGCGGGCCTGCGCCCGCTGGCGCACACGCCGGTGCTGGTGCTCGGCGTGCAGAGCGACATTTTGTTCCCCGTGGAGCAGCAGCGCGAGGTCGCGGACGCGCTGCGCATGGCGGGCAACGAGCGCGTGAGCTACTACGAGCTCGGCGGCGTGTGGGGGCACGACACGTTCTTGTGAGTCTGGGCTCGTTTGTGGCGCCCGCGGGGGCTTCGACGGGGGGCCTTGCTTTTGCTTCTTCTGATCTGGCTTTGTATTTTTTTTTGGCAGGCTTGACGTGCAGAATGTGGGCGGCGCGCTGCGCGGGTTCTTGTCGTAGCACGGGCGTTGCGGTTTGCAGGGCGTAGGACGCCTTGCGCAGAGACAGTCGACGCGAACAGCGCCGCGAGGCGACGATCGAGAGGTATTGAGGATCGGGAGTGCCCAGGATGAGTGCGTGTAGGCATCAGGGAGGAGAGCGAGGGATTACGACGAGCGGCATGGCTCTGAGCGACATCCGTCCTCATCGCCATCAAACAAACTCGCCTTGTTGCAGTGCACCGGAAAAAAGTCAGGCTCCCGAAGGTGAGAGGAAAGCGGGCGAATGGCACGTGCGAGGTTTTGCGCAGTCACGTGTTAAAATACTTCCGAACGCCCACTTGTTGTGCAACTTGTTTGGGCGGTTGGTAGACTGTGTGGATATCTGATCATAGGCCATGGGTGAAGAAAAAACTGTGATTTTTTCGCGTGATCATGATCATCCGCCGCCAGCAACGATTGGTTGGATTTTGACAAAACTGTACGGAGAACCACGACACCGAGACATCGACCGCTGTACATGGCATCATCTACGCCTCACACTTCGATTTCCCTCCCACCATCGCGAGCGCGGTGCCCAAAGACCAATCCAACTCAACCCCCTTCACGCGCCTGCCGATCCGCACTTTCCACTCGTCCACAAACCCATACCCTCAGCGCAGGAGCACGTGCATGAACGTCAGATCCAGGCAGTATTCGGGGGTCTCTCCCACCTGGTTCCGCTACAAGATCCACGCCGTTGCTCCCGAAATCAGTATCAAACCGAAATCTGGAGGCGGCCATGATTTCACTGGAAATGGCTCAGGCAGAACAAATGTCGAGAACAGCGCTACAGTTTCTAGATCGTGTGCTAGATCCTAGATTTTTTAAGTCGTGGCGCAATATCGACTCACACGCCCAAGTGAGAGCGGAGTGAGCGAACAAACCATGGGCTTCAGCGCCGGCCCTTGAACGCCTCAGAAAGCCATTCAATGTCCAGCTTATAAGCCTCGCTTGCCTCGCCCTGCCCTACTCCAAAATCTCTCAACACATCTTCGTGCACGCCGTTTCTCTCAAGCACCACTGTCGTGTCCTTCACGTGCTTCTGTAGCGTCTCGCCAAACGCCAAGATCGGGTCGCGCAAGCACTCGACGCCCCCAGCGGTGCTGAGAATCCGAGGGAATACCTTGTCCAAGCCCGTCCACCAAGAATCATCAGCCGCGATAGGCTCAAAGTACGCGCGGGTCTCTGGTGTAATTCCTGGACGAACAAGATCTGCGAGAAAGTTGAGGATTGCTCTGCTCGTGGTATCAAGTTTGTCATTTTCGGCGAATGACCGCGACGAGTCATCGAAGGTGACCCAGGGCGAGATGAGAAGCGCGGCGCCTAAAGGACCGGACGTTGCAGGCGCAGGGATGTTCGGAAGAGGATGTAAAATATGGGACGCAAATTGCAAGGCTAGATTTCCACCTGCAGAATCGCCTCCAAGGACGATGTTCGCAGGTGCCGTGCCCTTGGAGATCAAATAAGCTATCGCGGCATTGGCCTGGCGAAGCTGCGTCGGAAACGGAGAGCCGGGAGTCAAAGCTGTAACATTGAACATCAGAATCGGGTGAGAACGTGAAAACAAAAACGAACAGTATTCAAAGGCAATGACGCCGACATCTCCTACAGATGTCTGAAGGTCCCTCTGGACCTTGTGAAGGAAGTTCAAGTGTTCCGGCGGGTTCAGGGGTAAGCTGAAGCCACCCCCTACGTGTACGGCGTCAGGTTGCGGTGTCTATGCAGACTGACTCACGAGTACTCACCATGGAAATACAGAAATACACGTTCAAATTTCCGGGGACCGATCCAATGGAGCTTCGCTCCCTCGCCAATCTCATCCGAGAGCACTTCCAGCTTCGCGTGCCGTGCCCACTTCTCGTACAGCAAGGTCGTGCTGCCCCAGACAGAGACCATCTGTCGTATATTCCATCCTGCGTTGACAATTGTACGCATTACAGAATCACTGAGGGTTCTCGCCCATGTGCGCTCCTTGTTGGCCTTGCTGAACACCTTCGGTATAAGAGCAAACGCTGCAAATAATTTCAAGCTCAATACTCGACTGTCAAAGAAAGCCGACTCACGAAAATTGAGAACACTGAGAATCATCGTGAGTCGTTCGGAAACCGACAGGGTCATCTCTGCTCTCTTTCTTGTCGAGAGTGAGACGCCATGGTCACTAGAGTACTAGAGCGTCGTCGCTCGACCATTTATACCTGTTTTATGTCTTCCATACAGGCACGGCACTTCGTCCTCCTCCGGCCGCAGACTCCTAAGCGGCTAAAAGGTGGACTCATGACGGCCGTATTCGGAAAATCGCAAGGCTAAAACGTCTGAAGAAAGTTAGCTATCGATTGATTTGCTTTCAACTGTCAGTATATCGGCTTCCAATGACACGGCGCACCGATTTACGCCCAAATGTGCTGAAATACTGTCAATGAGACTGCGCGCGTGTACTCTGGAGCAATGAACGTGAGGGTCAGGCGAGCGCTGACGAACGACGAGGGCTGATGATGGAAGCATCAAGGTTAAGCTGACGTGTTGATATTTATCAAGATGGGTGCCAAACCGAAATATGTACAATGGTCCTTTTTACAACTCCAGCGATTCGTGATAGTGACCTCTGAGCTATATACTCATTACTACACGTTCCATGCGTGTATGTCGCGCTGTGCGTGCGCCGTGGGCGGCCCTACAATCTGGCGTTTTGAAAGATTACGCGGACTTTATCCCAGACGCGATCGACGCGATAGCTGACCTGCTGCACACAACCGTGATCCAAAATCGTCAACATCAGCGCGCAATACTAAGCTCATGGCATTCGGTCGCCAAATGATGCAAAGCGACGTGCGAGCAGAAGAGACAGCGAAGGGGGGAGGAGGGTGATATAGAAAATAAATGAGCGGATGCTTACCAAGAAGAGGCCCATTTTGAAGAGCTTGCTGTACCCAGTCGCGGGCTGCGATTCAGATTGAGAATCAGACTGGGACTGAGACTGGGGCTGGGCGTCGGGTTGGCCATTGTCTGCGACATTGGGGAAGCGGAAGTCGGAGGGCCCTGCGAACGAGAGCGGTGACTGATGTCGAGTGTCAATACCTTAATGTATGAAAAGACTTGAGCTGTGAACGTACGGGGGGCAGGTAAGACAGCCCGTCAAAGTAGTCGTCATAGCCAAAGGACGGCGCGACAGGCTGGCAAACAACGCAGTATGAGATACCGCTCTGCGCGCCTTGCATGGCGTACGCGTAGAGACAGAGTCAAGGACGCACCCCGTAGATGCTGTGCTCATTCGCCGCGAACGCAGACTCCGAGCGTCGAAGTGATGGCCAGAAGAGATAAACGTCGTACTCGTCGTCGTCTACCGCAGTGGGATACGGCTCATCGGACGAGACTTCACGCTTTTTGGCCATTGTTGCTTTTGAGAAGGAGGTGGTGGGAGGTCGGTTGAAGGGTAGCGCATGCCGGCAAGGGGGACCTCTATTTATGAAGGAGCGGTGAACTCGTAATTGGAACGAAGAAGTCGTAAACAAGGCCACTGTGTCCGCCACAATAGCCCAAAGGCGCCTACGATGCCTCTCTGCGTACATATCCTCATCGATATACACACTATCCTTGCCCGTGGATATCAGCACCCCGCAATCTAGCCGCTTACGAGCAGGACTCGAATGTTTCTAGGGAGGTGAAATGCAAGCTAACACACGGCCTTGCAAAGCATGCAGTCTGGAGCTCTCCATCTCTACAGTCAAAGCTTCCGTTAGCGGGTTCGACGCCATTACTGGATAGTCGAGAGCAAAAGGAAATTTGACGGGTACATCCCCGCCTTGCTCTATCTCGAGAGCCTGGTCCTCGCGCAGAAGACTGAGTCTCCTTCGCACTGACCAAACAGCTGCCTCTCTCGAGCCAGTTTCGTGAAGCCAGTGCGAGAGGGCTGCATTCTGAATCCGGGGAAGCTCATGATGATGCTGAAGCCTGCCCTCGGAGGCTCCTCATGCTGAATTTCAGCCCTCCTCTAGCCATTGAAGTTATCCACTATTCCACAGCCTTCATGCTGTAGGCCTTCACTGTCTGCCTTCGCTTTCTCGACCACGCGTCGATGAGCGCGAGGCGGGCCGAACTGCATGCATAGTACCATGTCACGCTCATGGCGTGACATCGTGACATGCACTCAGTCTGATGCGAACAACGAAGAACCAGCCCTTCGCGTGGTTTACTGCTCTCAAGCAAGGCACCAATGCACAGAGCCTTGGAGATGAAAAAACTCACCATATATGCTACACTTGAACAGGGGCTTTCCAAGCGTCCAAAGCCCAACCCTTGAGCCGGATTGAGCTCGCTCGTCGCTGACGAAGCGCTGTCGGACCAAGTAAGTGACGAACGTCGTATAGGACCGTCATCAAGCAAGTAGAAAGCTGCAAAATGCGCCAAGAATTTTTGGATGTCGCGACAATTCACCTGAACGACAGACAAATGTGTCAGGTCACCGTCCAGATGCGCACAGCGTGCCCGACTCGCGTCAAGTCTCTCGTCGATGAAAATGCAACAGATGGAAGCGCGAGTGGTGCAGACAAAGAGACTGAGAATATGAAGCTAGAGGCCGAAAACCAGGGGAACCTATCCGCTAGATATCGGAGACTGCCCATGACCATCAAGTGCTCATCAAGTGAGCATCGGGGCTGAATCATTATCCAGGATAATGCGCGGTGACTGTGGCTTTGTCGGCGACGTCGATGAACGACAAAGTTTGTTGAAGCGAACGAGCATTGTGGACATAGATGGAAACGTGGTGGAAGCGGGCGGGCCGTTGGCCGTCGCTTGCTGGACGGAAGGTCTCCGCGGCCACGGTCCCCCAATTTACTTTGAGGCTCCGAAGTCTCCCCCCTCTCGCCCAATGGCACTCTCCTCTACTCTCCTCCTCCCCCTCTCTCGCGCTGCCCTCTCTTCGTTTTCCTCGTTCTCCGTGGACGAGAACAACAAGACGAGCAATTTTGTGCTCGCCTGATACCTCCTTGGACTGTAGCCCAGTTCCCCGATGGCAATCCAACGCCTTGAACGTCAAAAACAAGTGCCACCAGCTACCAAGTTCTCCCCTGACCTCGCCGCCTCCGCCTTCTCTTTCTCGAGCAGCCTCTCAATTCCAACGATAACGCCTTGCACCGCTGGCTTCCTGTCTCCTCCTAGGCCCTTCGCTACAGTTCTCTCAAGCATCGTCTATCCCTAGCTTTTATGTCGTGATTCTGACGCTGTTGCGGGAACCCACATCAGTCCATGCCATCACCAGATCTCCTCTTGATGGTGTGAATACTAGCCGTCTCCATCATTCCTTGAAACTGTGGATTTCTTTCGATGCGGTAGTCAGATCGCGTGCCGAGGGAAGTGTCAGCCAGGGAGGACGATATCAAGAATTGAGATCCGATATGCGTCGCAAGGACCACACACCGTTTAATCTAGCCGCACCTCCTCTGAAGAATCCTTTCTTTGCCAGACGTATCAGTCTTCATCTCGTTTCCGATCCACTCGCGCTGGCACCATGTAGGCCTCTTTTCAGCCCCGGAGTAATTCGACAGCGATGTCTCGGGCTTTTCACATGTGACGCTGAAGACGAGTTACAGCATCTGTTTGTTTGTTTTCTGATAATTTTTTAACCACCATCTCGCGTTTCCTCGTCCCGCAGCTATCTTACAGCAGTTCAACCTCCTGCTCCGAGTCACTGGTCATTGATCGCCCTCAAGTCAATCAATGCATCTTACCATTACAACGAATGGACATATATGGGTAATCTACCAAGCGGCGTCCCCGCTCCTATTCTGCGCCCTGATTCTATCGTGATCGTTCCTAACAGTTTCCAGCCAGTTCGCCGCCTTCGATGACGACGATGAAGACTTTGCCTTCTCTTTCGCTTGCAATACTCATGACATGTCCCCTCCTCATGATCATGGGCGGATCCGTACGGATGCTTTCCGACTCCTTCACAAACGCTGCTGCGCTGCCAAACAGAATTTTAGAAACCACTCCAAGTGATCAGCATGTCCCGATCTGGATCTCTAGGCCTGTGGCACAAGGTAGCATACGTCTCAGCTAGCTATGGCGGGTGTCATCGCCGGGCTTGATGTACAGCGAACGAAGATGACGAGATCGCCGCACCGGTCCCGTTGCAAAAGCTTAACGGTAAAGGTCGTAATGCCATCAAATATCAAGCCATTCGTACACCCTTACTATCGTTGCACCGGAGTTGCAAATGGTATGAGAGGTTCAAAATTGAGCTCCTCGCAGCAACTTTTAATGGCACCTCTTGAAAAAATTCACGGTTGTTTATTTAAGCACTCTTCAAGTATCAGAATTTTTTCGAGAACAGAAATTGGGTGCAGCAGTGAGGAGGCAATGAATAATAGTTTTTAGGGCAGAAGTGTCTGAGAGATGCTCGAGATCTCTCAGATCCTAGAGCTCAATTGCAAAACTAAAAAAATTTGAATATGAAAAGGTATCACTGAAAGCATTCAGGTTATTTTTTGACTTTGAGGGCTCCACTGCTCTTCACCAAATTTCTTTCGACGGGCAGTGCCCGATGGCAGGCAGAGTGACAGGGAGTCTCGGGCCGTGTGATGCTTGGTCATTTTTTGAATCTCCGCATGGTAGGTCGTTCCGCAGTGCGCGCCGTCGGAGTTCGAGTTTAAACGTGACGACATGTGACCCGATCATCAGCAAGATTTGCAACTTTGCTCGTTTTCGGACACCCCTTCTCAATCATATCACAATAATTCTTTGAGTCTGCTCAAAAATCTGAAAAAATAACAGGACACATTTTAAGAAGCTTCCGCAGGTACCATAAAAGTTTGGAGCGAGAGAGAGCCAGCTCAAGATGCTACAAAGAAATCGGGTTTTCTTTTGCAACTCCGGTGCAACGATAGTACCTCTTCGATATTGAAATTTTTGCAAAGTCATAGCGTCTGGTCGTTCAACGAAGAAGACACCACCAAGTCCTTGTCTTGATGCATTGGGCCTGCTATTTGACCACATGCAAGCATTGAATGTTGAACGCTGTCTGTTTTACTCATTGTAACAAGTCGACTACTCCGACAGCATGTGCCAAGCTATAAAAAAAGTACCATGGTGCCACAGCCCACAAAAACAGGTTTTGGACGCGTCATTGGTTTCTTGTGAAAGTGAATGGTAGAGGAGATTGACAGAAAAGGATCCATGAAGCTGATGAGTTCCTACACCTTCATGAGTCCAGCGATCTCTGTCGGTACAACTGGGCGGCTCATCCATCCATCGTGCCATCCGGCCGTCGCGCCTTGCGACTCGCCCTTGCTCGGTACGCCAAAGACGGCAGTGAGAAGCCACACGTCCTTCTCGCCGTCCGTCGACTCATGCTCCCCCATCAACGTCGGCATGACGGCCCTCGGCACCATGAGATTCGTGTTCGCGTCCGTCCTCAGCGCTTTGCCTTCCCGCTTCGCAGACTCCCCATCGAGCGCGGCGATGCCCACGACACCCGCTCGAGACGCCGCCCTCGCCTGTGCGCCGCTCTCCTCCGTCCCAAAAGCCTCTCCTTCAATGGGCTCCAGCGCGCGGCCGTCTTCCCTCTGCCCATAGATCGCCCAGCCGCCCTCCGCCGAGCGCAGCGCGCGCTTGCTCCGGACGCGGTGCACGCGCAGGTGCCAGTGCGGGCTCACGTCCTGCGGCGGGACGAGCCACGTCTCCACCTCCACGTCCTTCCAGGGGTACCACATCGAGCGCAGCCACACCTGCCCGCCGGCGCCTTCGAACCTCGCCTCGCGCGTCTCGCGCCGGCACTTCCACGTCTCGCCGCCATCGTCGCTCAGCGCGAGCGCGTTGTCCGCGCCGAGCTCCTCGAGCGTGAGGTTCCCCACGGGGACGCTGTACCCGAACGCGGACGAGTACGCGAACTTGCCGTACTTCGCCGCGCTCTGCTTCACAGCGTACGAGCACTGCTGCCCCGACGAGAGGACGTAGGTGTGTCCGCCCATGCTCGTCGCGATGTGCAGCGGATGGCTGAGCACTTTCGTCGACTGGAGCAGCGCGGTGGGATATGGCTCTTCTTCTGCAGCCCAGAATGGATGCGTTTCAGGCAGGGCGAGCGTGACGAAGGATTTGCAGCACCAGTACGGAGACCCGGGGGAGTTGTAGTTCTCGGTCATGTTATGATTGGGGTAACAGAAGCCGATGGTGAGTGTGCCATCAGGGTAGTAGGCACCCGGTTGCCGTGCCCAATAACGGATGTTTCGCAGCTGTATGCCCTTGATAACGCCCCAGGTCAGTGGGGCGGGGAGCTCAACGTCAGCAAACGCGAGGGCGCCCCAGAAAGAGGACATGGCGAAGCGGTAGGTCATACTACGTCCGAACGGGATTGCTCGTCCTGCGGATGCCAAGTTAGTTCCCGCGTCAATCAACTGACAGTAAATCATGCAACTCGCCTTCGTCATCAAAATAGTGAATAAAATCTTGCGCAAATTTACGCGCCCTGTTCCTATACTCTTCGCATCGTTTGGGGTCGCTGTCTTGGGCGAGCTTTGAATACGCCAACTGCGCGAACTGGATTGCAAAGGAAGAGGAATAATAGTCCAGCTGAACCACTCCCTCAGGCCCATCGCGCGACCAGCCATCGCCGATGTAAAACGTGTCAAGATGGTCTAGATCGGCTCTCATCCTCTCCGCGTTGAAATACGACGAGCCAGCTTTCGACAAGCCCAAGTTTGCGAAGACCTACCATTCAAATCAGCGCACGATCGAACCCTGCCATATGACACTCACCCTAAACCACAACCAATTCGTGTTCGGCATCTCCTTATCGTTCATCCCACCCAACCACTTTCCAAAGTTCTCCTTCGCCTCGGAGCTCAGCGGATCCCACAGTTTCTCTTTCGCCACTGCAATCGCGAACCCGATCGCAGAGCACTCCACCATCCTCTGATCCTTGCTCCTCATATCCCCCCAGAACTCTTCGTGGTCCGGATCCGTCCCGCTCGCGAATCCCTTCAGCCAGCGCTCCGCGCCGGCATACTCGCCCCCGCCGCCGAGGAGCGCCGCGAGGCCCCATATCGGCCGCGAAAACCCCTCGAGCTGCGCGGCGACCTCGTCATAGTGCGTCCCTGTATGCCCAAGTTGCACCCGCGCACCGCCGGGCGAAGTGTGTGTCGCGAGCGGGTCGAGCAGGCCGGTCAGGAAGGCTGCGAGATCAGACTTGGTCCGTCGGTTCGAGGAGAAGGGTGTCGTGCTGAAGCAGGCAAGCGTCATGGTGACGCGAGGGCGATAGTGGTGGGCGCATGATTGTGCACGTTTGAGCGATCTTTATAGCACATCGCTGGAAGCTGGGCCTGCTAAAGAAAGAGAGGTGGGATAGATTCTCCGATGATCTTATGCTCAATGGGCCGCCCGCTTATTCCGCTTTGAATTGGATGACGACGACTCAGCTATAGGGTTAAGAATGCCTATGTCACCCATTGAGAAAAACATAAAATCGCCATGGTTCAAGACGCAGAAGTGAAGAGGCTTACCAGAGCTTGGCCTGGCTTCAGGTAAACGTAGCATATAGGCCGCATATGTAGTGTCAAATTTCAGTCTTAGTGACACCCTCGTTAGGGTTCATTGTGAGGATTCAAGGAACGTTGAGAGGTTCGAAGGACGGCTGCGCCTAGGCCATCGTTCCTCTCCATCTTGTGGCGGAGCACCTATCTGACGAAATGCGGAGGTCGATTCGGATGTTGATTCGTTATTACCAGTCCGTTTCTTGACGCGCTGAGACGCTGCATCTGGAAACGACAAGCCAGCACAGCAGTTTCTCGATCTGTGGAAAACATTAAAAGCTTCAACGCAATAGAATTAGCAGTAGGAAAGAAACTGCTCACCTCTAAAGGTGGTACTCAAAGCAAGGTGTAGTAGCGAAGTGTGCACATCCACGTGATTGTCGAGTTCATCCGCGTATGCGATAGCTGCTGGAACGGGCGCGGTGAGCCGAGCAGACTGTCTGAAGCCAATCCTTCGTGCCCTCGCGCTCGAGCGATAGGTTTTCTGCAGAGGAATATCGTTGCCGCAGCGCAAAACGGAGGATGGTGGTCGGAGGCAAAAAAAACAGATCCTAAACATGGGTTAGGTCTCCCCTTGATTTGAAATTGCCCACCCTTCTTCCTGTCCACCATGCGCTCTTCTGCACCGCACCACCCCCAGACGTATGACGGAGTCCTGTCACGACCTCCCCCTAGCATGACATAGCCCGAAACGACGCGGCGCAGACGATGGCCTCCGCTAGATGTGTTCAACCATACTGACCCTGCCGCAACGCGCGTTCTATTATGTACCTCTCGTGCTGGTCCCTGTCAAGCAGTGCTGGCTCACATGCTCCGGAGGTCCGTCGAACGGAAAGAAAATAATCTACTTCCATCGCCGGCGCCAGGTAGCGCCAGGTCCGTTCACTCCGCCGATCCGTAATGCGCTAATCGTGCTTGTCCACTGCTTGTCCATTTCTTCCGTCCTTCCGTCCAGCAAAGACAAGCGTCGGGGCGGTGAACGCTTGCGAGGCTTCTTCCGTTAATGTCCGGCCGATACCGATCATCTCCTCCGTGACGGCGATGCGAAGCTCGGCGATCACACTGACGTGCGTCATACGTAGGCTCATTCCTTGGAGGCGGCGAATAATTTGCCAACGTCCCTGCTCACGACGTAGATCTCGCCACTGTGCTAAGTGCTAAGTACTCAGCACTAGCCTGGAAGGCGGTCCCATCTAGCTGGCCGCGACGTGACATCTGGACCTGCCGATCTCGAGTACACGATGAACCTGTTGCCTGCTAATGAGGAGCTTCGAGGCTAACCTGCTAGGCTAACTTGACTACTATAGCTGACAGACGCAGACAGATGCACAGACATTTCCTGGCGCCGATGATGTCCTTCTAGTGAGGTTGGGTGGGCCGTCAGGCTGTCTCGCTCCTGAAGCCTGAGCGCTGGCATCTCCTTTCGATGCATTGCCTCCCCCGCGAGATGGCCCCCCGCGTACTGCATGATGGCGGATCTGGCAGCCTATCTGACATGGCCGATCGAGTGCGTGTCGTACGGAACGCACCACGTCGTCTGACTCGACGCTACTTACTGTACTTACAGCACCACCCCGTACAGCATCTCGTCATCGCACGATCGTCCGCGCGATCGTCCGGCGTCCTTACTTATGTGCACTGCGTCTACTACTTACGACGCGTTCGTTTCTCCATGCCGCGTCGTCTTTGTTTGAGAGATGCTTGCTTACGCGCGACCGTGAGCACGCAGCCAGTGTTCACACACTGATCACGACCATCGTCGGCAAGCGGCGGCGTCGAGGGCTCGTGTGCTTCTGAGCTGCCGCACAGCTGCAGCGCGGGGCCCCGGAGGGCGGCACGAGCACTGGTAGACG
>JBCAQO010000122.1:5000-7500 GCA_039111635.1 Heterobasidion occidentale | reverse complement strand
CTCACGCCTGAAGCGAAACGCGACATAACAGGACCAAACAGGTGCCCTTTCCTACTGTATGAGGGAGCATCAGCAATGGGAAATGGGACGCTCGACCATGGTTGCTGGCCGGGCCTGCTGATGATCCAAGGGCAATCGGGGCAAAAGGATGCACTGCATGACGGATGGGCAAAGGCAGCTCCTGCCTTATACTGAAAGACTGAGATCATTGAGGAGCGGCATGATAGGGATGAGTGCGATGGGAATGGGACAGGGTGGCTCTCGTACAAAACATCGAGAGAGTCATCCAAGACCAGGGACCGAGACCGTCAAAGGTCTCTGTCTTTGGTTGATGGGGAGAGAGGAGGGCGCACAGGAGAGAGGGGAAGAGGAGGAGGAGCGAGGATGATTAGGATGAGGTGAGTTGGGCAAGAGGTATAGAGATTGATGGATGAGAAGTGGAGCCTGCTTGAAGGCGAGAAGGTGTTGTTCAGGGCAGGGTTGAGAGAAGATGCTGCTTTGTGATGTATGAGGAGGGCCTGGCTTGTTTACTTTAGGGCAGGCATGAGATGGGCCTCTGTTGGTTGAGTTGTAGTGTCCAGTGTAGTGTTGTAAGAAATTGGTCTGCAAATGCTGTAGTGTCGTAAGAAACGCTCTTTAGCGTCATAAGAAACCGGTCTGCACATGTTGTAGTGTCGTAAGAAACGCTCTGTAGTGTCGTCAGAAACCGGTCTACAAATGTTGTAGTGCCGTAAGAAACGCTCTGTAGCGTGATAAGGACCAGGTCTACAAGCGCTGTAGTATCGCAAGAAGCACTCTGTAGTGTCGTCAGAAACCGGTCTACAAATGTTCTGTAGTCGGTTGTAGTACCGTAAGAAACGCTCTGTAGTGTCATCAGAAACCGGTCTACAAACGTTCTGTAGCCGGTCTACAAATGTTGTAGTGTCGCAAGAAACGCTCTGTAGTGTCATCAGAGACCGGCCTACAAACGTTCTGTAGTCGGTTGTAGCGTTGTAAGAAACGCCCTGTAGCGTGATCAGAAACCGGTCTACAAGCGTTGTAGAGTCACAAGAAGCACTCTGTAGTGTCGTCAGAAACCGGCCTACAGATGTTGTAGCGTTGTAAGAAACGCTCTGTAGTGTCATCAGAAACCGGTCTACAAATGTTGTAGTGTCGCAAGAAACGCTCTGTAGTGTCATCAGAGACCGGCCTACAAACGTTCTGTAGTCGGTTGTAGCGTTGTAAAAAACGCTCTGTAGTGTCATCAGAAACCGGTCTACAAACGTTCTGTAGCCGGTCTACAAATGTTGTAGTGTCGCAAGAAACGCTCTGTAGTGTCATCAGAGACCGGCCTACAAACGTTCTGTAGTCGGTTGTAGCGTTGTAAGAAACGCTCTGTAGTGTCATCAGAAACCGGTCTACAAACGTTCTGTAGCCGGTCTACAAGCGTTGTAGAGTCACAAGAAGCACTCTGTAGTGTCGTCAGAAACCGGCCTACAAACGTTCTGTAGTCGGTTGTAGCGTTGTAAGAAACGCTCTGTAGTGTCATCAGAAACCGGTCTACAAGCGTTGTAGAGTCACAAGAAGCACTCTGTAGTGTCGTCAGAAACCGGCCTACAAACGTTCTGTAGTCGGTTGTAGCGTTGTAAGAAACGCTCTGTAGTGTCATCAGAAACCGGTCTACAAACGTTCTGTAGCCGGTCTACAAATGTTGTAGTGTCGCAAGAAACGCTCTGTAGTGTCATCAGAGACCGGCCTACAAACGTTCTGTAGTCGGTTGTAGCGTTGTAAGAAACGCCCTGTAGCGTGATCAGAAACCGGTCTACAAGCGTTGTAGAGTCACAAGAAACGCTCTGTAGTGTCATCAGAGACCGGCCTACAGATGTTGTAGCGTTGTAAGAAACGCTCTGTAGTGTCATCAGAAACCGGTCTACAAACGTTCTGTAGCCGGTCTACAAATGTTGTAGCGTTGTCAGAAACGCTCTGTAGTGTCACAAGAAACCGGTCTACAAGTGTTGTGGTACCGTAATAAAGTGTTGTAGCGTTGTCAGAAACGCTCTGTAGTGTCACAAGAAACCGGTCTACAAGTCCGGTCTACAAAGTGTTGTAGCGTTGTCAGAAACGCTCTGTAGTGTCACAAGAAACCGGTCTACAAGTGTTGTAGCGTTGTAAGGGTCGCTCTGTAGTGACATAAGAAAGCGGTCTACAAATGCTGTAGTGTTGTAAGAAACGCTCTGTAGTGTCACAAGAAAGCGGTCTACAAGTGTTGTAGTGTTGTAAGAAACGCTCTGCAGCGTCACGAGAAACCGGTCTACAAATGTTGTGGTGTCTCTGTGGTTGAATTGTAGTGTCAGTGTCATGGGAAACCAGGCTACAAACAGTCTGTTTTTGGATGTAGTGTCATTGGTGAAATGGCTGTGATCACGCCCAGGCATGAACCCAGAAATGCCCGGAACACCCTCTGATGGGTCAGACAGTGTCAGGGACCAATGCTGGGTGAGAAAAAACCAAGACAAGTGAG
>JBCAQO010000121.1:0-25929 GCA_039111635.1 Heterobasidion occidentale | reverse complement strand
AGTCCGCGATGACTTAAGGATAAACTAGCCGACGTCCGCAAAGACACAAAACTACGGACGTCCGGCACGACGTTAAACTACCAGGACATACCTTACGCTGACCCCGCATAATTACCGTCAAGGTGGATACCATGGTCTATTCAAGAGACCATGGGGTTCAAAGTCTATTCTTCAAAGTCCTTACCTCGTGTTCAATACGCGGAGCGCTGCTACATGCCCGCTCCCTTGTGAAAAACAAACTCTGGATGAACACTCAATCTCTAACCAGGACGGGCCACCGTATGGGGCTGACAGAGTTAGGGATCTTCAAAGGGGTCTTGCCGGACTCAAAACAAGTCAAGAGTCATGTTCGCTCTTGATAGGTTGGTGGGCCTAAGCCTTAGTAAAGCGATCAACCCACACACCTGGAGTCCCCCTCGATACCGGAGATCAAGGAGATGAAGATCTATCCTGGAAACACTGAAGCATGGCCTTCGGCACTTTGAAAGAAGAACGACACACACCCATCCACAGACGAGTTTCTATTTCATCTCATAATCATTCGCACGACACCTTTCTGCATCGTCGCCAGACGACACTGGCTCATCAAACCTACCAGGGAGTCCTGGTCGAGTAGCTGCCTATTGACTCTAGGAGTGTACTCATACAAAACGTACGGTGAAGGAAGAACACCGAGGGCGACGCAATATTATGGCTGATATTGCTATGAGCCTGGATCAAACAGCTCAATGGAGAAGGAAAACTCCTAGGCGTTGTAAACGACGTAGGTCGGTCTTCGCCCCAGAAAACGAAGTGATATTGGGAAGACGCATCCCAATCTATTTTGACGACCAGAAGGCAATTGTACGTGGAATGACGATGAAGCTCGTTTCTGCTCAAGCGAGTAGTCCCCTCAGGAGTTGGGACCTAGAAAGGGGGTAATGTTATGACTTGACCAATCGGGGCCCTTCGCGGCCGTGTCTAACCGATGGATCAAGCATCACATGCTAGGCGGCTCCACTACGGAGCGTACATCAAGGTATTCGGCATGTCCTTAGGAGCCGACAAGACCGATGATTCTTCAAGACATCGGTAGAGGCTATATTGGAGGGACATGAGGCTCATAGAGTTCACACAGTAATAAGAGGCGTATTCACATGCCATGGGCTTAGGGCTTACGGGTAAGCACCTCGTCGCACCATGATGGATCAGTGCGACTAGAGAAGTACAAGAGTAGGCGCCGATGAGAAAGACGGCGGCCACAGCTCTCCTAGATGGAAACTAGGAGAAGCACACGGACTCTTACCCTATACCCCATACAGTATATAAGGCCCATAGAATAGGCTGAGGATCTTCAGTCTATTCTCTTCGTTCATTCGTATCCTCGAATACGAACCTCTTCGTTCCCCTGTATCTACACATACAGGACTCTTAGAGCCAATCACTATTCCCTCCTGTATCGTTACCTGATACAGTCGAGACTTTGCCCATCACTCAGCCCATCGTGCGACCTAGGGAAGAACCTGTTACTCTTGGGTTACTGAACGAGCAGTTCGTAACAAGAGTTGCGCGGTATGGAAGAGCTGCACAGCAACCCTGTGAAGATTTTGCGCATACGCAGTCGCAGACAAATGAAGCACAATGTCCAACTAAGCTCTATAAAAATACTGGCATTACGAACAAGTCCATAGAACAACCTACACAAATCAGGCCCGTTCAGCTGACTTCGCGCACACGACTGACATGATCCATCAGCACTTGTTCCATCTTAACTGCGCCCTTATAATAGATGGTATCCTCGGAGTTGTACACCTTAGCGTTGTTGAACACAAGCTGAGCATCTGCAATGAACACGTCGAGATCTTGATATTGCCCTGTCTCGAGTTTGTGCTCTATAGTTGAAAAATCTGCGCGAAACAGTTGACGTGAGCGAAATTGGTCGACCAGAATGGTGCAGAAAAATAAGGTAGGACTGACCCATCAGATTTTTAATTACATCGTAGTAATGTTAGGTCGGAGACCTATCACGTGCACCAATGCACAAAGGGGATCCCTAGGCTAATACGTCCACAGCGTCGTAGAGACATAGACTCCAATGGATGAAGATGATGGATCGTCTTTGGGCTCTTTGGAGGAATTTGGGGTCACTGCCTGCTTTGTCCTCAAACAGGTTGAGAAGATGGTCTTTGAGGTCCTCTCGATGATGAGGTGGAACTGGATGATCTTTGTCCAACAGATGACACTAGGGGGTGTCCAACTGAGAACGCGGAAGGCGGTGAGGCCGGTTGTTAGGACCGTGTCCTAACACGTGCTTTGCACGTGAGTGGATAGGCTGGTCAAGTGCTTCAGACGTGGTACAGACTCAGACCGTTCTCCATGACTCATCTCCATTAACATGCTAACTGCATAAACACTTACTTATGGTTCCTAGTTCTTGATGTGGATAGACATTAGTTCCTGGCCCTGTTCCTGGTTCCTGATCGATCACGATGTGGCTAGACATTTGATATGGATGTGGACAGACTTTACTGATCTTGTACTATACTTAGATTGATGACACATCTTCACTTATAGATCTTGATTGTTTACTTCAGTACCTGAGAAGTGCACAGACCAGATCCCAATCTGGCCCTAGATACTTCTTTGTATAAATAGGCAAGATGAGCTTCTAAGAAACTCAGCTTGTTCACCTGTAATACACTTGATCTCTGCACTGCGCCTAGTGTCTGGCTACCTTCCTAGCCCACACTTTGTAATCTCTGTCAGATCTGAGAATCCTCTACACGGTCTGACGACACACTGGACCTATCTCACTTCCCTTCTCTCTCTCTACTTACCCACTACTACACCGGCCTCGCCGCCTTCCGTGTTCTCAGTTGGACACCTCCTCATATCATCTGTTGGATAGGAGAAGATCATCTAGTTCCTTCTCACCATTGAGAGGACCTTGAAGATCATCTTCTTAACCTCTTTGAGGACAAGGCAGAAAGCGACCCCGAGTTCCTCAAAAGGGCTCAAAGACAATCAGTCGTCTTCATCCATTGGAGTCTACGACTCTACGACGCTGTGGAAGTTTAGCCTAGGGATCCCCTTCGTGCATTGGTGCATGTGATAGGTCTCCAACCTAACACTTGAACGAGCTCTTCCATCCTTACCCTATCCAAACTGGATCCCCAGCAGCAACAGCTCTTTCTTCAATCAGTAAACAACATTCTAGCAACCGCCGCAAGGGTAAACCAAGCAGGAACCCTTCAAGGAAGAATTAACAACCCAGGAACAATAGAAGTTGCAAGATACCGAAACCCAGGAAAAGTTTTCAGGAATAGCCACGCTTAGATTACAGCGATCACCCAAAATCTTTATTGACCTTAGCAAAACTGAATATCAGTTTTCCAGGATTTGCTTCGTCAACGAACCAAAGACACCATTCACCCTTGCAGACAATGGAGAGCCTGATGTCATCCGGACCAAAAACACCATCGAGATACACAATGGAAGACCAGATGATTTCCCCTTCGCCGTTGTTGCCAATCTCAGAAGAACCATTGCAAGAAACATCAACGGAGATGGAATCAGGGCGGAGCTTGTCAAGAATCAGGAGAACCGAGACCACTACTCAGTCCTCATCCACTGGACCTTCTCCTCCACCTAAGAAGACACACTGGAAGCACCTAAATCTCCACCAGTCAGAACCAAAATTGATGGGATCATTTTTATTGTTAGAAGAGGAGAGTTTGCCCACAAACTTATCATCTCCGGACCCTCATCTCAGGACACACATTCTCCGAAATCATTGAACTCATCAACCAGATTGACATTTCCATCAACAAAATTATCAAAAGGGACCCAGACCTACAAGAAGCCCTACAAGCTGGAAGAAGACAGGCAGTACCCTTCTTCTTTAAAGAATAAACCACGGACAAAATCACCCCGGGATATCCTCCTGGCTACAGAACAGACCCAGCTGAAATCTACGAAGACTTACCCAAAGACTTCAACGAGGACCGACTTTATTACAATGAGAACAAGGGACACTTCTACTATACAGGAACTCTCGCGGGATTCTTCTATAAATGAGGAGAAAGCAGATATGAATTCCTCACCTGGCAAGGAAGCACGTCTAAGCAGGACCCCACCTATACACAACTAAGGTTGCGGACTACGTTGCAAGAAAGACTTTCGACAAGCTTAAATTACCGACAGATAGGCATTGTGACTCGCCAAGACCGCACATACATACTCTACCCAGAGAAACAGCCAGTGGAAGTAGAATCCCTGGAAGAAACACTCCCACTACATCCCCCTTACAAGAGACCACTCCCCAAGCAGAGTTCCGAACCCCAACATCGAACCAAGTCCCCAAGCCAGAGTATATTGAAACACCAAGTAACAATCCAGAACCACCTGGAGATCCAGAGCCCCTGCCCAATACAATGCCGACAAATCCTGGAGGTGCTGAGTCCAAGGGACCAGCTATGGCCAAGCCTACCCCCTTCAATGGAAACAGAAAACGAACGGAGCAATTCCTCCATGAAATTGACCTGATGATCCTAGCCAGGAAAAATTTTGCAGATGAATTTGCCAAGATTGCTTATGCTCTGTCATACATGAAGGAAGGGTCAGCCGGAATATGGTCAAGGAATTTTACTCAAGCCAGGAATGCATTGAATGATTGGTGTTAGGTCGGAGACCTATCACGTGCACCGAGGCACAAAGGGGTCCCTAGGCTAAACCTCCACTGGTTCGTAAAGCCATAGGCTCCAATGGATAAAGACAATGGATCATCTTTGGGCTCTTTCAAGGAACTCGGGGTCACCGTCTGCTTTGTTCTTGAAGAGATTAAGAAGGTGATCTTCGAGGTCTTCTCGATGATGAGGAGGAACCGGATGATCTTCTCCTGTCCAACAGATGACACGAGGAGGTGTCCAACTGAGAACACGGAAGGCAGCTAGCCCGGTGTAGAAGCGGATGAGTAGAGGGAGGGGAGGGAAGGGAGACGAGTCCAGGGCGTCGTCAGACCGTGTAAAGAGTTTCTCAGATCTGACAGAGATCACGAAGTGTGGGCTAGGAAGTTAGCCAGACACCGGGTGCAGTGCAGAGATCGAGTGTATTACAGGTGAACGAGCTGAGCTTCTTAGAAGCTCATCTCGGCTAAATATACAAAGAAGTATCTAGGGCAGGATCACGATCTGGTCTGTGCGCTTCTCAGGTACCGAAGTCAATGATTGAGATCCGTAAGCTAAGATGCGTCATTGATCTAACTATAGTACTGGGGCACTAATGTCTGTCCATATCCATATGAAATACCGAGGCACATTGTGATCGATCAGGAACCAGGAACAGGGCCAGGAACTAAAGTCTGTCCACATCAAGAACCAGGAACCGTAAGTAAGTGTTCATGCAGCGAGCATGTAAATAGTAATGAGTCATGGGGAACAGTCCGAGTCTGTGGCACGTCCGAAGCACTTGACCAGCCCATCCATTCACGTGCGAAGCACGTGTTAGGACGTGGTCCTAACACTACCCCCTCTCTATACAAGTCTTCGGCGTTTGGCGGGTGCACTGATGATAGGGGGGGGTTTCCTTGTGTGGGCCTCGTCGAAGGTGGGGATGTTGCGAGCGGGGTACCCGGTCCAGTTAGCAGTGTCGATTAGATGGTCCAACGCCTGCTTGTGGTATTCGTATTCTTCAGCCGTCCGATCCATCTGCAGACAAAGTTGACGGGACTGCATACGATGCCTGTCATAGTCCTGAAGAAAGCCATGCGCCGTAACATCCATTCTCTGTCTGATGCCCGTAATTGGACATCCCATGACAAGATGGCCGGAGCGTCCACATTCTCAGCAGGTACGAGTGGTGGGGTCGGTGGGTGGAGAAGGTGGGAGAGTTGGCGGGTTAGGCCAGACATTTTTGGAGTCCATTGTGTCTGCGGGCCATCCTTCTTCAGTTGTGACAGGAATGTCCGGCGACTGGGGGGAGGCTTCGTCGACAACGATAGGGTGGGCGAGGTCGTTGCCGAGTAGGGGAGGGGATGGGGACACAGCAGGGGGTGACGGGGGTGGTACTGGTAGCGGCTGAAGTACCTGGCGATCCCGGACGGCCTGTTCGGGGTCGTAAGGGGGACTGGTGGGCCGCATGAACTGCTCGGTTTCCTCTTCGGTCGGTCGAAAGCCAAAAGGCTTGGCGGCTGGGAGTTCAGGTTCCGTGACGGCGGGGGGATCGACGACCATGGGCGCGTCGACGTCGACCTGGTGGAAGCCTTTTTCTTGTATGTCCAGTTTGGTCATCACCCAGGGCCTAACATTATCTTCTGGGATACTCCCGCCTGGCCAGTAGCTTGCAATTGTTACGAACTGCTTGTTCAGTAACCCAAGAGTAACAGGTTCTTCCCTAGGTTGCACAGTGGACTGAGTGGTGGGCGGAGTCTCGACTGTTATCAGGCAATGATACAGGAGGGAATAGTGATTAGCTCTAAGAGTCCTGTATGCGTAGATACAGGGGGAACGAAGAGAATAGACTGAAGATCCTCAGCCTATTCTATGGGCCTTGTATACTGTATGGGGTATAGGGTAAGAGTCCGTGTGCTTCTCCAGGTTTCCATCCTAAGAGAGCTGTGGCCGCCGTCTTTCTCTCCGGCGCCTACTCTTGTACTTCTCTAGTCGCACTGATCCATCATGGTGCGACGAGGTGCTTACCCGTAAGCCCTAAGCCCATGGCATGTGAATGCCTCTCTTTATTACTGTGTGAACTCCGTGAGCCTTGTGTCCCTCTCATATAGCCTCTACCGATGTCTTGAAGAACCATTGGTCTTGTCGGCTCCTAAGGACATGCCGAATACCTTGATGTACGCTCCGTAGTGGAGCCGCCTAGCATGTGATGCTTGATCCATCGGTTAGACCGACCCCGAAGGGCCCCGATCGGTCAAGTCATAACATTACCCCCTTTCTAGGTCCCAACTCCTGAGGGGACTACTCGCATTGAGCTTCATCGTCATTCCACATACAATTGCTTTCTGGTCGTCAAATAGATTGGGATGCGTCTTCCCAATATCACTTCGTTTTCTGGGGCGAAGACCGACCTACGTCGTTTACAACGCCTAGGAGTTTTCCGTCTCCGTTGAGCTGTTTGATCCAGGATCATAGCAATATCAGCCGTAATATTGCATCACCCTCGGTGTTCTTCCTTCACCGGACGTTTTGTGTGAGTACACTCCTAGAGTCGATAGGCAGTTACTCGACCAGGACTCCCTGGTAGGTTTGATAAGCCAGTGTCATCTGGCGACGATGCAGAAAGGTGTCGTGCGAATGATTGTGAGATGAAATAGAAACTCGTCTGTGGATGGGTGCGTGTCGTTCTTCTTCAAAATACCGAAGGCCATGCTTCAGTGTTTCCAGGATAGATCTTCATCTCCTTGATCTCCGGTATCGAGGGGGACTCCAGGTGTGTGGGTTGATCGCTTTACTAAGGCTTAGGCCCACCAACCTATCGAGGGTGAACAGTCCTCGACTTGTTTTGAGTCCGGCAAGACCCCTTTGAAGATCCCTAACTCTGTCAGCCCCATACGGTGGCCCATCTTGGTTAGAGATTGAGTGTTCATCCAGAGTTTGTTTTTCACAAGGGAGCGAGCATGTAGCAGCGCTCCGCGTATTGAACACGAGGTAAGGACTTTGAAGAATAGACTTTGAACCCCATGGTGTTTTGAATGGACCATGGTATCCACCTTGACGGTAATTATGCGGGGTCAGCGTAAGGTATGCCCTGGTAGTTTATCGTCGTGCCAGACGTCCGTAGTTTTGCGTCTTTGCGGACGTCGGCTAGTTTATCCTTAAGTCGTCGCGGACTGAGGCTAGTTTATACACAAGTCGTTGCGGACTGCCCTGCTAGTTTAAACCAAGGTCGTTGCGGACCTGAGGCTAGTTTATACACAAGCCGTTGCGGACTGCCCTGCTAGTTTAAACCAAGGTCGTTGCGGACCTATCCATCTTCCAACGTAGGAGTACCTGTAAACAAGACGGTAGACCTTTTCTGTGCGCCAGAACATTCATCGGTGATGCACATAGGGCCCTAGACCAAGTACAGCCATCTTGACAGGGTTCCCATTGAGGTAAGATGGTGACGGTTTATACTATATCAAACCGGATAACTTATAGAGTTGCGAGAATAGGTTTGAAAGCCTATTTTGACACAACTCACATGGCCCTGTAGACAGAAGGGCAGCTCAGTTTATCATCATGAAGGACGGCAACTAGTTTATAGTCATTGCGGACGTCCGCTATCGCCTGGCTTGAACCCCCCGAGCCTCGATAGATTTAATCCTCTGGGGTGAGGGTAGTTTAAGGTCATTTCGCACTATTGTAGCTGGAAGCGGTAATTCCAGCTCCAATACGATCCCTAGAACAAGGGATAATAGTTTATCGTCATTGCGGACTAGATTAACATCGTGGTGTCAACAACGATGTCAATCGACATCTCCTATGCCGAAAGGAGCAGTAGTTTAACGTCTTTGCGGACGCAGTAATGCCAAGACATATCTCATGTTTGGACACTGCTCATGACCCTGTAAGGAAAGGGTAATCCCAGTTTAACGCCATGGAGGGCGTCCGTAGTTTATCGTCATTGCGGACCCGTAGTTTATCGTCATTGCGGACCCGTAGTTTATCGTCATTGCGGACCCCCAAACACGAGGCACGATCCCAGTTGCCTCTTGACTGGCCCTTGAAGCGGAATCCTTACTTCGGACTTCAAGGGTAGAATGGGAGCGCCATGGAGTAGTTGTGGTCTTGTCGGATGACTGTCAACCCGCTCCATGTCCCCAAACCCCTCGCACGGAATTGAACCGTGTCGACCCCATATTCTTTTACTGTAGGGCGTATGGAATATGGAAGCGCCTTGACCTAGTCGGCAGGGTTCCGCAACGGTGGAGGCCCTCACTTCCACCGTCTGCCAGAATACAACCACTCGCCGGTCTTGGTAGCTTTAGCGTCGTTCCGGACGGTAACTAGTTTATCGTCATTGCGGACCAAGCCTTTCATAGTTTTACATCGTTGCGGATGTCTTTTCTCCGTTTTGGGTTACTAATAGAGTGCGGCCATTAGTTCCTGCATCGCAGATAGGGCCCCCTAATGCGGAAACGACCCTGTAAAACCGGAGATCCAAAGTGGGACGTCCAAGACACCTGTCAGACCTTGACAGCGAGGTTGGTCCACCATTCCCCAACGGCAAACATGCAACACGATTTCCCACCAATATTCATGCATCATTCATGTACCAGTACCAAGGTTATGTTGTGAATCCTAAGGGCCTCCTAATGCGGAAAGGGCCCTGTAAAACTGGGGATCCAAGCGGGACGCCCGATTCGCTTGTCAGAATACCTCTTGACAACGAGAGTGTTAGATGCTTGTCCTTGTCTTGAGACCGGAGGGCTGCAACGCGAAATGGTCAGGTACTTCCCCTGCCTTCTTATCTTTTCACAGTTTAACGTCATGCAGGACGTCCGTTCCAGCGTCCTGTGCGTGAAACCGGTACCTGTGGTGCGGAGGGTCCTTCCCTCTCCGTCACCGTGTTAAAGGTCAGGGGTTCCTCAACTCCCTTGCCTAATATCCTCCGCCAATGTCCCCCGTAATCCCCGTATCCTTCATCTGGCCGGTAATAGGGATCAATGTCGTCGTAATTTCCGTCTTCGACCTCATCCCAGGCGTCTAGTTCTGCTCAAGTCCAGGAAGTAGTTCGCTGAGTCGGGCGCTGGCGGATTGGAGTTCTTCTACCAATGTGTGGATGCGCTCCTTCAGCTCGATTATCTCGAGGACGGTTTGGAGTCGGTGAATCTCTTGGTCGAGTTCTTCTAGGACTGCTTCGCCTTGGCTGAAGGATTGTCCTTGCCCTTTGGTTCCCTCGTCCCTCATTCCTCCTGTACCTTGGAGGGTGTTCCTCATTGCTGCCTCCTGCATCCTGCCCAGTGGATTGTCCTGTCGACGCGGGAGGAAGGGTTTCTCGATCCCTTTGGGCCTGTCGTTGAACCGTAGTCCAGACGTACTCTGTCTGGACGGTTGCGTCTCGGCTACCTGTAGCTGGGGTCGTTCTGTTGGCTCCAGCGTTCCATGGTTGGACGCGGAATGGGTCAATCCGAACGGGATGGGCGTGGGAGGAATGGCCCATGTTGGTGTGTGAGATGAGGGCAGGTAGGAGCTCCAGATTGATAAAGGAGGAGAACTCGTCCGGGTGAATGAGTAAGGCTTAACCCCCATTATTTCCTCGGGCATACCAGGAGGCGGCTCTATGATCATCTGCATAGGCCAGAAGCCTGACCTGGTCGCTCGCGTTAGCGAGGCGTTGGGGTATGTTGTCGCTCTCGCTCCCTGGTTGCCCTGCGAAGAAGTTAACGAGCCTTTGTAAGGCCAGCGCTGTGGCCATCTGAATTACCGCGGAGATGGTGGTGTGCTGGAGCAGCGCGTCTCCTAGTCCTTCCAATTCTCCGGGGTGCAGATTTCTACTACTGGTAGGGGATCCTCTAGTCCTAGCAGCCAATGTACCAGTCGTTGCTGGTTCTTGTACACCTCTCTCAGCAATTGTAGGCGATGCCAGGTCCGCAGGGTTTCTCGGTCTTCCTCCGCCTCTCGTTTCCTGCCTTGTGTCTCCTTGAGCCAACGCTGTCGTCGGTCGCGGAGGCGTTGACGGAGTAGGTCTTCCTTCTTCTTGGTGTCCTTCATCGTGCTCGTCATGAGCTCTCTCAAACCAGGGTGAGGTTCGGGAACCCGTTCGATCTTCGATGGTGAGCGCGGTTTGGTGGACAACGATCGGTATGGGAATTCCTTCTGGAGTCGCTGGGCGGCTGCCTCGGCTAGGGCGTCCAGTGTCGGGGTTGGCCATGGCCAGAATGATGTCTGGTGAGGGGTTTCTTGAAGGGGAGGAGGTAGTTCCGACATCGATGAGCATGGCACGTCCAGGGGAGTAATCAAGGGAAGAGTGGTCGGACATGTACTGGGGAAGGATTCTTGCTTTGAAAGAGGGGGGGTGTCTCCCTTTTTATACCTTTCTAAAGCCTAATCGCCGCTGGCCGGGGCTTGTCTGGGTAACTTTCGTGGAACTCCCGAAGCACCTCGTCGGCCGTATCTTTGAGGAGGGCAAAGGGTTCCCAAGTGTTATCGGCCTCAGGGTATCCGACCCACTTGACAAGGTATTTGGTTCCTCGTCCCTGACGTCGGGAGTCCAAGATGGCCTCCACTTCATAGTGCTCTTCTTCGTTCAAGATCTCCGGGGCAGGTCTGGGAAAGTTCCTTCCGTGGGCCTCTGTCTCATGATATTCTGTGAGTACGGAGGCATGAAACACCGGGTGTATTTTCCATGTTTCCGGTATCTTCAGCCGATAAGCCAGAGGACCGATTCTTTCGGTTACTGAAAAGGGGCCATAGCGCCTAGGTGCCAGCTTGAATTTCGGATGAGTCGTCCGAATATGGGTTCCTTCTAACCAAACTTGGGTTCCTACTTCCCACTGCGGAAGTTTCCTGTGTAGGTCCCGGTCCTTGGCGTGCTGCGCTGCTATTTGTAGACTTGCGGCCGCATCTTCTTGGACTTCTTTGATTAGCTGCAAATGTTCAGTTACTGCGGGCACCCTGGTCTCTAGAGCTGAGTCGACCGAATATGGTGGATTGAACCCGTAGAGGACTTCAAACAGCGATTTCCCAGTGGCGGAGTGCTTCCGAGTGTTGTGGGAGAATTCTGCGAAGGGGATCAAGTCTACCCAATTATCTTGGTGGTAGTTACAAAACACTCGCAAGAATTGTTCGATCTCTTGGTTTACCCGTTCTGTTTCTCCCGTCCGTTTGGGGATGGTAAGCCGTGCTGAGGGCAGGGGTGATTCCCATTCCTTTCCATAGTTCCCTTGTGAACTTTGCCGCAAATTGAGGACCTCTGTCAGACACCACCTTGGTCGGTAAGCCATATCGTTTGAACACATTGTCCTGGAAGAGCGTTGTAGTTTCTTCGGCCGTGATTGTCTTTTTGCACGGAGTTATGACTATTCCTTTTGACAGGCCTTGATCAACCACTACATTTATCGAGTCGTAGCCTCTGCTTTCTGGGAGGTCTGTTACGAAGTCGGTGGAGATGAAGCGCCAAGGGACATTTGTGGTTTCCAGTGGTTGGATCGGTGGATGGGTCCTATGGGGCAGGTTCTTGGTAGATTGGCAGACTGCACATCCATCCACATATGCGTGTACAAATTTGGTCATGCTTGACCACCAATAATGGCGTTGGACCAATTCTAAGGTCTTTGCTCGGCCCGGGTGTCCTGTAGCCATAGTGTCATGGTGCGTTTTGACAATCATTCGTCGAAGGAGGTCGTCCTTTGGGACACATATGTAACTGTTGCGTCTTGTGATGCCATCTTCATGTGTCCATTTTCCTAGGTCGCCCTTCATTGCGTTTGGTCCTTTTTCCAGCAATTTCTTGAGGGCGACGTCGACTAGCAAATTGTGTTCCGAGCGCGAGTGTCGAATAAGGGAGAGGATGTCCGAGGATACGAGTTCCGTTGCTTTGACGTGTATGCCTTCGCTTGGCTCTACTAGAGTTTCGCTGGACTCGGTGAAAAGTCTGGATGGGAGTAGAGTCTGTGCCTTGTTATCAGATTCCACCCCCTCACTAAGGTCTGGACGCCTGGACAGAGCATCGGCATGATTAGTAGTTCCAGCTTTGTAACTGAGCTGGAAGTCAAATCGAGACAAAAACAGACTCCAGCGTGCTTGTCGCCTTGATAGGTTGCGTGCGGTCTGAAAGTGTTCCAGATTCTTGTGGTCCGTCCAGACCTCAAAGGGGTATCGAGCGCCTTCGAGGTAGTGTTTCCAGTGCTCCAGCGCCTTGATAATAGCAAGGAGTTCGCGATCATGCACGTCATAATTTCGTTCGGGTGGTGAGAATGAACCCGAGAGGTAGGCAACGGGATGCCAGTCATTATCAGGTCCTTCCTGTAAGAGGACTGCGCCGTATGCAGCGAGGGAAGCGTCGGTGACGAGCCGGTAAGGACGCATCGGGTCAGGGTATAATAGGACGGGTTGACTGATGAAGGCCTTCTTCAATCATCAAATGCCTGTTGACACTCCGTGGTCCAGTCCCACCTCGTATCTTTCTTCATAAGGTCGTGTAGGGGCCAAGCGATCAAGGAGAACTTGTCAATGAATCGCCGGTAAAAGTTCCCTAAACCTAAGAAAGAGCGGATGTCGCGCACTGTGCGCGGGATGGGCCATTCCTGGATAGCTTCAATCTTCGAGTCTTCCATAGCGACGTGGTCTTTTGAAATCGTGTACCCAAGGTAGTTCAGCTTCTCCTTGTGGAATTCGCATTTCTCTGGTTTGAGGTAAAGATTGTTGTCGCGCAGGATTTGGAGGACTCGCCGAAGAATCACAGTGTGTTCCGCTGTGGTCTTCGTGAAGATGAGGATGTCGTCCATATATACCGCTATTTTCCTGGCCAAGATGAGTTCCTGAAAGATCATGTTCATCATGGCTTGGAAGGTTCCCGGGGAATTGCAGAGCCCAAAGAACATCACTGTGGGTTCAAAGAGCCCCAAGGGTGTGACGAAAGCCGCTTTGGATTCGTCTCCTTTCTTGATGCGCACGTTGTTATATCCCCACCGAACATCGAGTTTCGAGAACACCGTCGCGCCTTTAATAACATCCAATAGTTCTTGGATTAGTGGTAGAGGGCAGACGTCTCGAACGGTGTGTTCGTTGAGGTGGCGATAATCTTGTACCGGACGGAGCTTCCCATCTTTCTTGTTTATAAAGAAGAAAGAGGCCGCGCTATGTGCTGTTGATTGACGTATCGTCCCTCTAGCAAGGTGCTCCTTGACGAATTTCCCTAGTTCATCATGTTTTTCTGGGCTCAAAGGAAATATTCGTGGAGCCTGGGGTACAAAAGATGGCTTGAGGTTTATCGCATGGTCCCATATGCTGTGTTGGGGGAGCCTCTGTGATCGCCTTTCACTGAAGATGTCGAGGTAAGAATGATATTCTATCGGCACCCGACTCTTCAAGTCGGTGGTGTCGATTTCTTCCTCCAGGTCCTCATCAAAGCTTGCGAACCCCGAGGGTTCTGGAGCTACCTTCCTGATGACGGGTTCTCCTGCGCTATCCATTGCGGAGGAGTCAAACGGTGTTTGCGCTTCTTCAGCGACTTTTCCTGAAGCTTTGCCCTGGGCTACCTCTTGCTGAGCTCGCCGGTGTTCCTTCCTTTCGGTTACTTGTTCCTCGAGCCATTTCCGAGCTTTGCGTTGTCGGGATTTGTGCTCGAGCAATTCTATGAACCGAGTTTTCCACTCCTTTGCGGGTACTTGGTTCCATTGTTCTTTAGTCCAAGTCCACGAAGGTCCTACCGGTTCTGAGACAAGATGCGGTTTCGTCCGCTGGGGAATCTTGTCGCCGCGTAGTTCAGCTAGCCATGCCTTCTTGGTAGGCTCTTCCCTTGCCTTGGTAAACCCATATGGTTGTTGGCATTCTCTGGGGCATCGATCAAAGCGTACTTCACGGCGCCTCCACCCGATGGAGGGTCGTGGTATTTCAACCAATCCGTTCCTAGGAGCATGTTGTCTTTCCCTAGATTGGTGATGAACATCTGGACGCATTCGGTGTGAGTTCTCCCCCGTCTATCCTTGACGGTGAGATTTGCGTCTAGGCCTCGTCGTATGAGGCCTGCCTTGTTGATGGTGTCATCGACATTGCGAACACGGATGGGGCGGTTTAAAGGATAGGTGGGAAGGTTGTGCTTCTGTACCCACTTCTCGTTTACCAAAATCCCTTCACATGCTGAGTCGATGGCGGCCCTGGCTCCAGCGCTTCTTCCTCGAGTTGTTAATCGCACATCAAGTCGAATGGGGGTGATGATACGGCTGGTCATTGCTCCGATTCGAATACATGATGGGGAATCATACTCGAGTTTCCTCGACCCTCTCTCTTCGGCTGGTGAAGGAGAGGTCAAGAAAAATCCTCCGCCAGGTCCACCAACATTTGCTTTGCCTTGGCCTCCCCTACTTCTTGGAAGAGCGCTCGGACGCCATTAGTATCACTGACGGGTCCGTTTCTTCGTCGTCCGTTAGGCGGTACGTAGCGCTCTCCATTGCCCTGGCATGATCCTCCCCTTCTCGCGGAAGGGTCCTCACGTTCCATCGAATTACCAGGTTGTGGTACCCGACGGTGGTGGCCATGAGAACTCCCCTCCTCCAATCCTCGATGTAGTCGCGCATCGTTTCCCACCGGGGATTCTTGGTCGTCTTCATCCTCCATGTCTGCAGCGCGAGTTCGTCTACCTCCTCCGCCCACCGACTTGCGCGATTTCCTCGAGACGGGGGAACGCCTCTACGAGGGGAACGACAATCAGCTATCCCGTGCCCTGGTTTTCCGCAATTGTAGCAGGAAAAGGGAGCAGGTCTCTTGCCATTGTATACGCGCTTGTTCCGACTGGCGTCTCTTTTGCGAGAGGCGTCAATATCCATGTCAACCACCTGGTTGTTCATTCTGCGAGGAGCGGTGGTAGAGTTATAACAACGAGCTGGTTGGAGGTGAAAGCGATTGAGGAAGTCGCTTCGGAATGAGGTGGAGTTGGCGAGGATCGCCTTTGAGCACTTTGGGCTCTTAGGTGTCCATCTATTTCACAGGCAGTGTTGACCCAATCTTGGATCATGTCCTTTGGCGGTGTTTCTTTGTCATAGATTTTGTCCATGACCCTTGGATCGAGCCCTCTCTGGAAGTAAGGAACCTGTTCCTTGTCGGTGATGTCGGCGTCGGCGGCGATAAGGATGAATTGATTTGAATATTCATCCACCGTCATCTTTCCCTGAGAGAAAGACATGAGGGCGCTTCGGGCCTTGTCCGTAAGGTTTGTTTCCTTGAACTGGAGTTTAAACCTGTCATGGAAGTCGGACCAAGTCCCTAGGGTTTTGGGCGGGGTCGCCCCTACTGTCTTCTTCAGGAAACTTTCTGCCCACGCCGGCTGTTCCATATCTCATGCATGAGAGGGCTAGGGAAACCTTGTCCGCATCCGTCTTGTATCGGTCCGATTCTGCTGTAAAAAGGAGGAGGAAATTCATGATGAATTTCTGCGATTGTGTTCGGTCTCCCTCGAAGTTATCAGGGAGTTTGAGCTTGCCCCTTCCCAGCGATGTTAGTGCGGGGGGGTCTGTAGGATTTGTCGACATAATGTTTCGGGTGTTGATCAGTGTTTGAATATCCGAGGATTCAGACTCGGATGTTCCTTCTTCTTCCTCCGATGTGTCCGGGATTTCCGGTTCGGGGTTCCTGTACTGGGGTGGCTCTACCCAGTCTTCTGCTATTTCATCCCAAGCCCACTCAGCTTCTGTTTCATCTTCTCTTGTGAAGAAGTATCGTCCTTCTCGGTACGAGCAGTTATCAAAGTTTGGGGGTGCTGGTCGGTTGGTGTCAGAGTAATACCAGCGGTTTTCTCTTTGATGGATAGGACGATTATTCTGCCGAAGTTGGTTGTGGGTTCGTCTAGTGCCTGGTGGAAATCCTAGGCCTAGGTCTTGCTCCAGGGTGTGTGAAGTAACTCTCTTCGGTAGGGGTCTATGCCACCGATGAGGGTTGTGAGAAAGAGTGTGGCAGCAAGCAGAGTGTGGTGCAAGGTAGGGGCAAAAGCGAGTCTATTCTAGTGTTACGAACTGCTCGTTCAGTAACCCAAGAGTAACAGGTTCTTCCCTAGGTTGCACAGTGGACTGAGTGGTGGACGAAGTCTCGACTGTATCAGGCTACGATACAGGAGGGAATTTATGATTAGCTCTAAGAGTCCTGTATGCGTAGATACAGGGGGAACGAAGAGAATAGACTGAAGATCCTCAGCCTATTCTATGGGCCTTATATACTGTATGGGGTATAGGGTAAGAGTCCGTGTGCTTCTCCAGGTTTCCATCCTAAGAGAGCTGTGGTCGCCGTCTTTCTCAACCGGCGTCTACTCTTGTACTTCTCCAGTCGCACTGATCCATCATGGTGCGACGAGGTGCTTACCCATAAGCCCTAAGCCCATGGCATGTGAATGCCTCTCTTTATTACTGTGTGAACTCCGTGAGCCTCGTGTCCCTCTCATATAGCCTTTACCGATGTCTTGAAGAACCATCGGTCTTGTCGGCTCCTAAGGACATGCCGAATACCTTGATGTACGCTCCGTAGTGGAGCCGCCTAGCATGTGATGCTTGATCCATCGGTTAGACCGACCCCGAAGGGCCCCGATCGGTCAAGTCATAACAGCGATGGGGTGAACTCCGCGACTGTTAAGGGGGAAGGAGTGGGTTGGCAACAGTCCCTTAGGGACGTACTCCTCGATCTTCAGACGTGTCCCATTAAGCCCTATGAAGCGGAACCAACAGATTGTGTTTTCCTTGTAGCGGATTTGAGCTAGCATGTCGAGCCAAACTGGTATGGTGTGCGTTTGGAGGAGGACGGAGCTGCTGCTAAAGATCCCGCCTAGTCGGAAGTTGATCATGTCGTTGCAAACGGCAGGGAGGTTAATTAGCCCTCTCATGCGATAGGAGGTGACTGTGATGTTGGCGAGGAGGATGGCCTGAGTCTGGGTGAGTGGTCCAGAGAATACTTGATAGCATTGTGCCAAGACTGCTTGCTGTAAATAAAAAAGAAATGCACGGGGGTCCTTCAAACCCAGCTGGTTCAAGATGATGGGGGCCTTGTCCTCGGCGAGTGTGAGGTGGTAGATACTGTTGCTTGTAGCCAGATCTTGGTAGAGGCGGAGGTCATGAAGGGGGCTGGGTAGAGCACGAATGTGGAAACGGGGGTTTTCGTTGTGAACTGCAAAAGCCAACTGAGGGACAACAATGTGGGGGTTCGGCATTTGAGCTGGGAAGCGGGGGATGACAAATTCCGTGAGTGGGTTGGCGACGTGGACGCCTTCCGAGGGGATGTCATCCTCGCTGTCGAAGTCCGAGTCCGAGTCATCAACAAGTGTGGGGGTGGCAGTGGGAGGGGTGATGGTGCAGAGGATGAAGGGGTTGGGGGAAGAGGTGTTGGAAGCGTGAGGGGAGGTTGTGGCAGAAGTCATTCTGATGTTGCTGAGAATATAGCGGGGGGAGTGAGCTAAGAGGAGGTGTGCAGGAGCGAGGGACATTCAATTGTAGCTGGGATGCTGAGGAACGTCTCTGCTTGATGCAGGGTGTCTTTTATACAGCGGAGGAGATGCTAATAGTGGCAGCGGCGTAAAGGGATCCGAGGACAAGGGCGATGGCGACGGAGACAGCGGTGAGAGCAAGAGTCGCGACGATGGTATAAACGGCTACTGTGGATAAGGTGGGGTCGAAAGGGGTCATAGTCGTTTGCCTGGCCATGCCAATCCTCGGTTGGTCTGCTTTTGTAGCTCCTAGTATGCTTAAGTCCGCCAATTAGAGTTGTCCGATCGTTTCTGCTGTGGCTTTGATTGAGACGAGTCTATATTGGGCTTCTTTGGTTGTGCTTCTCAATTGTTGATCGCCGGTGGTGGCACTTTTGATCGAGGAACCAGGGGCGGCTTCTTTATCTGCGTCATTCATTTGTTGATCTCTTCCATGATCTGGGGGATAGCCAATCCTGTAGCGAGGAGCTTCTTTCCGATCGGATGCTTCTCGAGCTTCTTTTTAATTTGATCTTCTTCGGCTACTCTGTTGAGTTCCAATTCGATCACCAGGGCCAGAATGGAGGCTTCCATTCCTTTGACTGCCCGAGGATGCCGGCGGTAGAAGTCGTTTATGGCTTCTTGTGCATTAGTGATGTTTGCCGCGGCTTCCCAAGAGTTGTCCAATTCTGGGTAGCCCTTCCATTTGATCAGGTACTGCAGGATCTTCCATCGCCCAAAGCATCGGGCTCCGACGATGGCTTCAACTTCGAATTCTTCTTGCCCTTTGATCAGGTCCGGAGCCGGTTTAGGGTAGTTAGGGCCGTAGACCTCATTCTCCTTGTAGGGCGTGAGTCGACTAGCATAGAAGACGTCGTGAATGTGCTTCCAGCTGTTGGGCAGTTTCAACCTGAAGTTGACATTTCCTATAGTGTCAGTGATTTCAAATGGCCCAAAGTGTTTGGGTCTCAGTTTCTCTGATGGGTGATCGGTGTGGATGTTCTTCCCAACGAGCCATACTTGATCTCCTTTCTTGAAAGGTGGCAGGTCCGTTCCAAAACAGTCGTGCTGTATCCTCATGGCTTTGGCTGCAATTTCGAGGCTGGCTTGTGCTTCCTTCCTAGCACGCTGCAGAGCTTCGAGGCGAGCGTCGACGGTGGGGACATTCGTGTTTCCGATGATGGCTGGGTAAGCCCATGGTTGATATCCATGGAGAAGTTCGAATGGTGACTTCTGCGTGGCTGAGTGCTAATGGGTGTTGTGGGCATATTCCGCGTAGGGGATTAATCCGGCCCAGTCGTCTTGTGAAGAGCTGCAGAAGGCTCTGAGGTATTGTTCCAGTTCCTGATTCATTCGTTCAGTAGCACCGTCCGTCTATGGATGATAAGCTGTGCTTAAGGTGGATTTGATTCCTAATTCTTTGAGCAGGGCTTGCGCTACTTTTGAAGCGAATTGAGTTCCTCTATCCGATATGATTTTATCTGGCAGTCCATAGCGTCTCCAGGTGTTTTCTAGCAAGATCTTGGCGGTTCTGTCAGAGTCGATGGATTTCTGGCATGGAGTTATTACTGCAGTTTTGGTAAACCGATCGGTTACTACATGTAGTGAGTCGTATCCGTTTGATTCCGGCAGATCTGTGATAAAATCCATGGTTATTGTTCCGAAGGGTCAATCTGGAATTTCTGTTGGTTGTAGGGGTACCATGGTAGGATGTGTGTCGTTCTTGGTGGATTGACAAATGGCGCATCCTTCCACATATTGGTGAACTGTGTTTAATATTCCTGGCCAAGTGAATTCTTGTCCAACTAAGGCTAAAGTTCCTCTTTGTCTTGGATGTCCTGCTGCTAGATTATCATGGTTTAGCTTGATAATTTCTTGACGTAGTTGTTCGTTTCGGGGAACATATATCTTTCCTCTGTGAAGGACCAATCCTTCTTCTTTGTTCCATTCTTGTAGGCCTTTCTTCATGTTTCGAGGTCCTAAGGTTTTGATCTTGGCCAGGGTTTCTAGTAGCCATTCGTCTTTCCTGTTTTCTTCAATGATTCGTTTCTGGAGGTCGTCGTCTATTATAGTAACACCTCCTCGTCCAGTTGCCCGGATGTGAAGCATTCGGTGAGGGTCCCAACTGTTGTCTGTATCAATAGCATTGATTTCTGCAAAGGGTCTTCGGATCTTTTCTGTGTTATTGAAAAGTTTGGGTTCCAAGAGTGTTTCGCCTGAATTGTCAAATTCCACCCCCTTTTTATGGTCTGGACGCCGTGACAGACCGTCGTATTTATTAGTGACTCCCGCCTTGTGCGTCAATTTGTAGTCGAAACGCGAGAGGTAGAGTGACCATCGTGCTTGCCGACGGTTTAATTTCTGGCTTGACTGGAACCATTCGAGGTTCTTGTGGTCCGTCCAGACGTCTACCGGGTGTTCGGCGCCCTCCAAATAGTGTCACCAGGCTTCAAAGGCTCGAACAACAGCCAGCAACTCTTTATCGTAGATTGGGTAGTTGCGTTCTGTAGGTGAGAGCGACTTGGAAATATAAGCACATGGGTGCCATTTTCCATCTTCGGCAACTTGTGATAAAACTGCTCCGGTGGCAAAGTCGGAGGCATCGCATTCAATGCGGAAAGGGTTCCTTGTATCTGGCATAACAAGCACCAGAGATTCTGTGAATATTCGTTTTAGCGTTTGAAACACTTCTTTGCATGCCAGTGTCCAATCCCAGGTGCGTTCCTTCTGTGTCAACTCAAATAGCGGTCGTGCTATTTTTGAGTAATCCTTGATAAACCTGCGATAAAAGTTGCAAAAACCTAAAAACGATTGCACTTCCTTGACTTTTCCAGGGGTTGGCCAGTCCATAATGCCGGCCACCTTGATTGGGTCCATTTCCAGATGTCCATGTGATATAACATATCCAAGGTAGTTGATTTTCTTTTTGTGGAAGTGGCATTTCGAGGGTTGCAGGTATAGATCGTTGTCTTGTAAAATCTGTAGAACCTTTCGTACCGTTTTGATATGGTTGTCCATTGTTTTAGAAAATACTAGGATGTCGTCCATATAGATTGCTACTAATCTGGCATAGATGAGGTCTTTGAAGAGTGCGTTCATCATCGTTTGGAATGTTGCCGGCGAGTTGGTTAATCCAAAGAACATAACCAGGGGTTCGTACATTCCTAGATTGGTGACGAACACGGCCAGTTTCTCGCTTCCTTCTTTCATGCGTACATTGTTATATCCTGTATCGACATCCATTAGTGAAAAGTATACGGCTTCAGCTAGAAGGTCCAGTAATTCTTGAATAATCGGCAAAGGGTATTTGTTTTTGATTGTTATTTCATTGAGTTTGCGATAATCCATTACTGGTCGTAATTTCCCATTCTTTTTCTTGATGAAGAAGAATGGGGATGCCATATGCGACTTGGATTCTCTGATGAATCCTTTCTGAAGGTTTTTGTCTATGAATTTCTTGAGTTCCACTTGCTCACCGGGGCTGAGACTGTATAGCTTGGGTTTGAGCGAGTGATCCATTCCTTCCTTGATTTCTATTTTGTGATCCCAAGGTCGAGAGAGCAGTAGCTGTCCTTTTGGTCGGCCTTCAAAAACCTTTCTATAATTCCAGTATTCCTTTGGCACTATCTCCTCGAAGGAGAGTTCGGGTTTCCCTTTGGCGGCTTCTTCTGCAAGTCTTTGCAAGTTGGTGTGCTTTGTTTGTTTCCCTGTCTGTACTTTGGCAGGTTTGCTCCCCTGAGCCGGTATATTGGCATACGGAAGTTCCGTAGTTTCGGCGCGGTGTATATCAACACCTTCTTTGGAGTCGTTGTATAATTCCAGTGCCTGTAATGTTCCTGTATCAAGGCATCTAACGAGATAGACTCCATCTTCTTCAAGATCCTTGGAGGGAAGTGCCGGAAGTCTGTCACCGTCCTCCGGAACGTCTTCTTCAGCCCATGTCAGAACCTTGTAATTTCTGGTTTGGGCCTTCAGACGTTCGGCATTCAACCTTCGAGTTGTGAACTCTGGACTTGTAGGTATTGTCCACGGATGTGGTACTGTGGTGTTTCCCACTTTCCAACCTGGTACTGCTTTGCCCGGCTTTTGCACTGGTATTGAGTAGTCGCCCGTTTGCGGTACTGTTTCCATGTGCCGTATGCTTGGTTTAGGGCGTCCTGGTTTTCTTGTAGCTCTTTTAGCTTTTACCGGTTCTCCTTTTATTTGGCAGGAGGGCGGGCATCTGGTAAAGTGCAGCCCATAGGCATGCCAGTCGACTTCTGGGTTATGTTCCAATAACCAGTCGGTTCCTAAAATGACGTCCTCTTTTCCTATTTCCGCAATGTAGAATCTTGCCGATTCTGTATGCGACCCCCCTTTTTCGCCTAGAACCTGTAATTTGAGGTTGGCGAATCTTGTAATGGGTCCTCCTTTGAACTCAGTGTTTTGGACCATACTAACTGGGATAGGGGCAGGGGTTTTATGCGTGGTGATTCGATGTGCTTCTACGAAGCGGGGGTGCATGAAGATTCTGGTGGCTCCACTGTCCACCAGTGCCTGTGTAGCAGCTTTTCTATTCTTGCCTATGAGCATTGTCTCAAGTTGGAGTGATGGTGCACCATGTGATTTCATTTCCGAAAGATACAATACATCTGGATGTCCATGCTCTTGGTCAGTATCTTTACTGGCCAGAGGAGCGTACCGATTTCCTGCAAGAATCCTACTCTCCGCATCCGCTGCCAATGGGAGAGGCCTTAAAAATTCTTCGAGTCGCTAAAGGCTCGAACTTCTTCGATTTCTTCCATGCTGAGTCCCATCATCATTTGGCAGATGTGGTTGACTCTGTTCTTTCCTTCCTCAACGTCTTCATCATCGAATTGTCCTTTGTCTATTTCTCCTTCTCGCACCGCCCTGCAACGAGGAGGCTGGAATCTTCTTTTGGGTCGAGAAGGACAGTTGTGCGCCATGTGCCCGGGCTTCTTGCAAAAGAAGCACTTGCCTTCTTTGGCAAGTCGATCTCTTTCTGCCAGGGTAAGCTTCTTGAAGCGAGTGCGAACGGCATCGGCCTCCATTTCTGCTGCATCTACATCCATAGGTTTGTATTGGGGTTCCCTATCGTGCCGCGAGGGTGCCCTTTCGTCGTAAAAGGTACGCGGAGTGTAGATTTGGAATTTGCCTTTTTGGAGGTCGTATGCTTGGTCCCTTGCAATGCGCATCTTTTCATGTTTCTTGGCCTTCTCAACCAGTTCATCCCATGTTCCATCTTTGGAGGGATCTTCGTAAATTCCCTTTGCTAGCTCCCATTTGAGTCCTCACAGGAAATGGGTCTTCTTGGTTTCTTCATCTACACTGGCAAGCGCCGCGAGCTGTTTAAATAGCTGAAGATAGGTGTTGAATGATTCTTTTCCCTGATTGACCCTGGCTAATTTGTTGTGAGTGTCTGCTTCTTTATTGAACTCCTTGAAGTCGGTGGCTATCTTTTTGCGGACCGATGTGAAGCCGGCCGTGTCTGCCCAAGTGTATTTGTTCCAATCCTTTAATGTGTTCCTGGCCTGAGTAAAGTTTCTTGCCCATATCCCCACTGATCCTTCCTTCATATATGACAAAGCGTAGGCGATTTTGGCGAATTCGTTCGCATAATCCTTTTTCCTGGCCAGGAACATCAGGTCGATTTCGTGGAGGAACTGCTCTGTTCATTTCCAGTTTCCGCTGAAGGTGGTAGGTTTAGCCATAGCTGGTCCCTTGGACTCATTACCTCCAGTATCTGTCGACATTGTATTGGGCGGAGGCTCTGGATTGTCAGGTGGTTCCGGATTTCCACTTGGTGCTTCAAAATACTCCGGTTTTGGGACAAACTCCGGTGTTGGGGCTCGGAAGTCTTCTTTGGGAGTGGTTTCTTGTAAGGGGGATGTAGCGGGAGTATTTTTTCTAGAGATTCTACTTCCACTGGCTGTTTCTCTGGGTAGAGTATGTATGTGCGGTCTTGGCGAGTTACAATGCCTATCTGTCGGTGATTCAGGTTTGTCGAGGGTCTTGTTTGCGACGTAGTCCGCAACCTTGACTAGGTGTAGTTGGGGTCCTGCATGGACGGTCTTCTCTCCCCAGGTGGGGTATTCATATCTGCTCTCTCCTCGTTTACGGAAGAATCCGGTGAGAGTTCCTGCGTAGTAGAAGTGTCTCTTGTTCTCGTCGTAATAAAGTTGGTCCTCGTTGAAGTCTTTGGGTAAGTCTTTGTAGACTTCTGCTGGGTCTGTTCTGTAGCCAGGAGGATATCCCAAGGTGATTTTGTCCATTGTTTATTCTTTGAAGAAGAAGGGTACTGCCTGTCTTCTTCCAGCTTGTAATGCTTCTTGTAGGTCTGGGTCCCTTTGATAATTTTGTTGATGGAAATATCAATTTGGTCGATGAGTTCGATGATTTCGGAGAATGTGTGTCCCGAGATGAGGGTTCGGAGATGATAAGTTTTGTGGGCGAACTCTCCTCTTCTGACAATAAAAATGATCCTGTCAATTTCGGTTCTGACTGGCAGAGAGTTAGGGGCTTCCAGTGTGTTTTCCTAGGTGGACGAGAAGGTCCAGTGGATGAGGACTGAGTAGTGGTCTCGGTTCTCCTTGTTCTTGATAAGCTCCGTTCTGATTCCGTCTTCGTTGACGTTTCTTGCAATGGTTCTTCTGAGATCGGCAATAACTGCGATGGGGAAGTCGTCTGGTCTTCCGTTGTGTATTTTGATGGTGTCCTCGGTTCTGACAACGTTGGGCTCTCTGTTGTCTGTGAGGGTGAACGGTGTCTTTGGTTTGTTAATGAAGCAAATCCCGGAAAACTGATATCCAGTTTTGCTGAGGTCGATGAAGATCTTGGGTGATCCCTGTGGCCGAAATGTGGCTACTCCTGAATAAACCTTTCCTGGGTTTTGGTGTCTTGCAACTTCAATTGTTCCTGGGTTGTTAATTCGTCCTAACAGGGTTCCTGCTTGGTTTACCCTGATGGCGGTTGCCAGAATATTGTTTACGGATTGGAGAAAGAGCCGTAGCTGCTGGGGATCCAGCTTGGAGTAGGGTAGGGATGGAAGAGCTCGTTCAAGTGTTAGGTTGGAGACCTATCACGTGCACCGATGCACGAAGGGGTCCCTAGGCTAAACCTCCATGGGGTCGTAGAGTCGTAGACTCCAATGGATAAAGATGATGGATCGTCTTTGGGCCCTTTCAAGGAATTCGGGGTCGCTTTCTGCTTTGTCCTCGAAACAATGAAGAAGGTGATCTTCGAGGTCTTCTTGATGATGAGGAGGAACCGGATGATCTTCTCCCGTCCAACAGATGACACGGGAAGGTGTCCAACTGAGAACACGGAAGGCGGCTAGGCCGGTGTAGAAGCAGATGAGTAGAGGGAGGGGAGGGAAGGGAGACGAGTCCAGTGCGTCATCAGACCGTGTAAAGGATTGCTCAGATCTGACAGAGATCACAAAGTGTGGGCTAGGAAGGTAGCCAGACACTGGGCGCAGTGCAGAGATCAAGTGTATTACAGGTGAACGAGCTGAGCTTCTTAGAAGCTCATCTCCGCTAAATATACAAAGAAGTATCTAGGGCAGGATCAAGATCTGATCTGTGCGCTTCTCAGGTACCGAAGTCAATGATCGAGATCCGTAAGCTAAGATGTGTCATTGATCTAAGTATAGTACAGTATCACTAATGTCTGTCCACATCCATGTCAATGTCGAGCCACATCACGATTGATCAGGAACCAGGAACAGGGCCAGGAACTAAAGTCTGTCCACATCAAGAACCAGGAACCGTAAGGAAGCGTTCATGTAATGAGGCATGTAAATAGTAATGAGTCATAGGAGCGGTCCAAGTCTGAAGCACATCCGAAGCACTTTAC
>JBCAQO010000120.1:0-33425 GCA_039111635.1 Heterobasidion occidentale | reverse complement strand
GCCAGAACCCGCTCGCTGGCAGACATGCATTAATCCTCTCACTGAGGGGATTCACCCGGGCCTTAAATGAGCCATTCACGGCCTAGATTACTAAACCTATCGGCCTTATGCCCCTTACTTACACACCGCCACTGGCTTGCGCTGCGCGGAATATAAATACTTGACCCAAAAAAAAAAAAAAAAGACACCCCCGGGAGCGGCCCTGGGAATTCAGAACAGATTACGTCACGTCCACTTTCCTTGTGCCCGCGGTAGAGTCATGCCACAGCACCTTGCACAACATATATGAAGAAGGCTACGCTCTGGAACGCCGAAAGCTTGAGGCCGTGCATTCGCCCGTGTTCATACATGCGCCAAAGGGTGTATGCGTGCATGCCGTCCTGTCGGTTGCTATGTGTGAGCGTCCGTATGCTCTCTTTAGGGCGACCATCCACCTTTGTGTTTTTGATCTCGCGGATATTCTCGCTTCCGGACGACACATACAGAGAAGGTCATCCTGCTTGCGACAAAAAACATCGCCTTGTTGAACTATGAAAACGGCTTTTGGGAATGACTTGATTATTGGAAGGTGCTGTATGAAACCAGGAATTCTGCGATTGACGCCATGACTGTGCGTGCTTCAGAGCAAGAATGAGGTGCGTTGGCATTGGTTTTACTCGCCACTGTGTGCTGCTGAGGACAGAGCGATGCGAGTTCAAGAGATGCTACAGGTCATTTTTCTGAGCTCATGAAAGACAGCACCTTGTCCGAGGTTTTAGAAACAGAGGTGCCTGTCACAAAACTTGCAAGTCGATGCTCATTCTGAGATGATGAAAAGCCTCCGTCATCTCTCGGGCCCTACACCTTCTATGTGCAGACCGTCTACATATGCTTTACAACGATTTTCAAGTCTTTGATTGTCGGCCTCACCCACAACCGCGTGCAAGGTCTTGCCGGCACTTGAACCAATGCTTATCGGCTAGCGCTGAAGACGCTCGAAACTTGAGTGGGCTTGATAGTCGTGTCTCGCATCTAGAGTCTTGTACTGAATCTGAACATAGCTCCTGCGATGAGGATTGAATCTGTATAGAACAAATTCGAACATGTGAAAATTTGGTGAGGTTTGGACCAGAGAATACATGTAGCAAACACATGGAAGTGACCATACTCGTAGCGCGAGAACAAAAAGAACAACGGGAAGGAGGAAAAACTGATGAGCAGTCCTAGACAAACAAATGTGTACCACCTAGCGCAATTGTTCTGAAGAAAGAAAACCCAAATCTCCGGCTCTGTAATCACAAGTGCCACCTTCGCATGGATCACCTACACCCCGTAATGAACAAAGGGCACCCAGCGCAGGAAGGATCCATTCTTGAACTGTGCGCGCAGATTCTTGACAGCAAGGTGGAGTCCTTGGAAGAGATGGCCGTAAAATTCGTCTGCAATCACAGGGCAGTCAGGATCACAGATTGACCTGTTGCACTCTGAGTGAGTAAAGGTCAATGGCGTATAATTTATAAACGACACTCCACCACATGGTACCGACTACGCCGCGGAATCCAGCGAACAACATTGTCGCCGCAATGTGCATCGCTTCGTCGAGACTCTGGGTGTCTCCCTGGGCGGTCTCACATGCACTCAGAAAGGCCAACGAAGCATTCGGGAGATCTAGCCTCATAATTCTGGAGATATCCAAGCGACCATCATGGAGAAGAAGCGCACTCGTGAGTGGATCGTGGGCATTTTGGACACCGTGACACGCGAAGTGGGCAATAGAAACGTGAGGAAGGTGACCGAGAACAGGAGAGCCTAATTTGATGAGAGGTGTCGGTACATGGCGCTCGATCTTTCTCATTTCTTCGCGAGCTTGGGGTAAAGAAGCATGGCTATTGGTTTCAGCCTGGATGGCAACCAGCATTTTGGAAGGAACCGCGGCCACGATAGGCAGAGGAACAAGTAGAGACCGCAGAGTCGGAGTATAGGACGAAATCATATAATCCGACATGTTCTCGAGGCTTCCCATAGTGGGGTCATAAATTCCGGCGGCATGAATGGGGAGAAGGGTGAATAAACCTGTCGGGCACCACCATATGCGTAGAGGAGCCTTGATTGAGTCGCAATCCGTTTTCTGATCAGATAATATGAGCAAACTAATCTCGGAGTGTGCAGGCTTTTTGATGAAGAGTACCTTTAGCTCTAGAGTGAGGATCACTGGTCGAACCACCAAAGACCACAGTGTTGCTAGGACGTCGCGTAAAATATCAGGTTTGGGCTGATGTCGAGGACTCGGCTGCTGTTTGACAGTACTTGGTCGCTGTTTGCGGTCCTCTTTATTGGGGAGAACGTTCCGGCTGCCTGTCGCTGATTGCACTAGGGATTCGAAGGGAGTTTGGATCATCTGCGGCAATCGAGAGTGTGAGGCGGCGCAATATACTGAGACAGCAAGAGTAGCGATATCTTGACCAATCAAGTTGCTGGAAAGTGAAACGTGCTCTACACCACTCGATGTGACAATCAATGCATCGCATGAAGAGTTGGTGACAGTGAGAAGAACGACAGGCCCATGCGCTGCAGCCTTCTTCAACGACGCCATCTTCTGTGGAAGTAGAAACCCTGCAAAGCCTTCCAGAGCGCGAACACGCTCCAATGTCGCTAACCAGTCCTCGTGGAGTCGGCCTAATTTCGCCGCTTCAGCCTCCATTTCGATGACGCCTCGCGCATTATCCTGACGATTTTTAGGAGCATCATGAAAGGAGCCTTTCTCGAGAGCCGTGGATATATTTTTCAATTGTTTGGCGAGCTCTGGATGGACTTGTTGAAGGTCATCAAAGGGTGTCCGGAGCTTGAGGGCCTGCGACCAGATAACAGCTCTCCCCTCCTCGAGCAGCTCCACGGCCTGTTCAAATCGGCCCATCCGGATAGCACAAGCGACAGCAGCGTTGACTAGATGAGAATCCACACTGTTGGCAAGTAGTTGATGGCGAGATTTTACACTCGCTGTGAGCATAGCGACAAGAGGAAAGAATCGGATAGCAGCCTGATATGCTTCTAATGCAGAAGTATGCTTCAGTTCATCTACAAGTCGGGCCCATCTTCGAGCAGCCGTCAAGCGATCAAGTACAGATGCAGTTTCGCATTGAACCGCAGCACGAAATGAATCGATCGCCATGTCCAGTGACTCATTGGTGAAACAATCATCGGAAGTGATTCTTTGGCAGAGGTTGGAAGCCAGGCGATATAGAATGGCACATCGACGAGGATGGGATGCAGGAAGCCAATGTAGGGCTTCTCTACCAAGCACGATGGCCTCCTCGAGGTCGACCAGCTGCCCTTTCTGCATAAATCGCATCTTGACTGCATTTGCTAGGCAGTTCAAAGATTCCAAACGTTGGGGATGTGGGGCAGGAGCGAGCACGACAGACTCTCGAAGAAGCGAGATGGCCTCCTCGAGGTCCATCAGCTGTCCTGTCTGCTCGAATCGTGTCAAGACTGCATTTGCGAGGTTGTTCAAGGAACTCGAACGATGGGGATCTGGGGCAGGACGGAGCACGAGAGATTCTCGGTGAAGCGAGATGGGGCAGGGCGGAGCACGAGGGATTCTCGGTGAAGCAAGATTGCCTCCTCTAGGTCCATCAGCTGTCTTGTCTGCTCAAGTCTAGATTGCCTCCTCCAGATCCATCAGTTGTCCTGTCTGCTCAAATACTTGAGTGCATTTCCGAGGCTGTTCAAGGAACTCGAACGATCGGAATGTGAGGTAGGGCGGAGCACGAGGGATTCTCGGTGAAGCGAGATTGCCTCCTCCAGGTCCATCAGCTCCCCTGTCTGCTCAAATCGCGTCTTGAGTGCATTTCCGAGGTTGTTCAAGGAACTCGAACGATCGGGATGTGGGGTAGGACGGAGCAAGAGAGATTCTCGGTAAAATGAAATCGCTGTTTAGAGGTCTGCAATTTGATTTGTCTGGTCGAATCGTGCCAATAGCACGTCACCAACGCTCTCCATCATGTTCAAAACATCTTGATCATCGGTGGATAGAGATTGGAATATTCCTTGCAGCAGTACCACGGCACTATCGAGATCGGACGCCTGACCAGTCTGCTCAAACCGCAAGAGCACCGTCGAAGACAAAGCCGTGAGCACATCACAGCGGAGACAGTCCTCGTCACTTGTCATACTGGCAGCTTCCTCCAAAAGTGATATAGCAGAATCAAGATCTGCTACGTCCCCTGAGGACTGGAAGTTTGTTGCGGCCTCTAAACCCTGTTGTGCCATAAGTATTGCACTATATGAGTCTTGTAGTTGACGACGGAGGTGAGCCGCTTCGACGATGACGTCGGTCTGCGCTGTTAAGAAAAACCTCGTGACCAGACATGCACAAAGTCTGTAACGCAGATGCGGTTGATTGAGACGTCGTAAGCAGTCCTAAAGAAGGGATACCGCCTCGTCAAGATCTCCATCTTGTCGACTGTGAAACCATCGTAGAACAAGGGCACCGGCCAGTCTGTATAGAGAAGGTAACGGCTTTTGATCTGAGGGTTTGCGCGTATCAATCACTTGACGGTATAGAGATATGGCAAAATTGATCTTTGAGATTGAACCAGACTGACAGAATTCAGTGAGCGTGGCCAGGGCAAAGTCGGTCATTGGGGAGGCTTCATCCTCACTTGTAACACTGACATATCTCTCGTTGTCGCGTGTATCCTAGAATGACATTGGTCACGATCATGTAGAGCGACGGCATATGTTGACATACATGTGAGGCCCCTACTTCGGCGGTCCGGTTTTCCAGCTGCACCCCAGCCGACTGCTGATCAAGTGTCGTTCCCTTCACCTTGGACTCCATCAAGTTCACGGCCTCGTCCACATCTGCGACGTTCCCCGTCCAACTGAATTTGACCACCAAAGCCAGAGCAAGATTGACCAAGGCGCTCGAGCGGAGAGGATGCTCCTCAGGTTCAAGCACAAGGTATTGACGAAAAAGATATATAGCGGATTCTAGTGACGCTATCTGACTTGCCTCCTTGAATTCTTCTACGATGGAGGCTGCAAGCTCTTCTATCTCGCCTGGATCGCCAAAATCACTGTCGCTTGCGAGACCAAGGAACTCTCGATCCTGTTCCTGCCAAAAATTCACGAGATGGAGACGTCATATGCAATATACCAGCACGCACCAGGTCATCTGTTATTGTCTGTCGTCAGCGAAGTGAGCACACATCATCAAGGGTGAAGAACCAAGCTCACAATGTCTGTGACCTCAGATGGGTCGGGAGGAATTGCGGAAACGTCATTATGGTCACTCGTTGGATCAGCCTGCGTGTCACGGTCCATAGGTGTCAATGAGCAGAGGATGGGTTTGTAGGAATAGTGGAGGAATGTTAAAGAAACGGGTGAAGGAATGGAAGGGCGATCGATAATTATGTAGGATCGAGTAGAGAGAAAGACGCCCTGAAGACATGAGGCAACTCCCAGAATGAGCCGCGTAGCAGGTTCCTACGCTGGCATTGCCCTAGACCCAAGTACACCGCATTTAGATATGAAATGTGTTCGCCCACGTCTTTGGCAGGAACGCGGAACGGGAAAGAATAATACCGTACATAAGGTTCACAGTTTAGCGAAGAGCGCCCATACAGTCGTTTCGGAGCATGCCTTCGAGCGTCTGCGTCCAATAGGGACATTCGACCTTCAGCAAAGAAGTTTCGTTGAGAAGCCGGGGCGATACGCCCACCTACACATATTACTGAGCTCCGTGAGAGAATCAATATCAAAGGCGACGGAGATAGACAGTTTAGGGCTGTCCTCTTGAATTAAACGGCTGTGTGTTTCCCGGTACCACCGCACTGGCCACAGCGTAGTCCCAACGCGGAGGGTATGGTATCTGAGAACAGATAAATGCAAAAGGCCAGGACGCGCATGCCAGACGAGCAGGTGATACTAAAGTATAGCTAGAGTGCGGGCTGACCCTAGATTAGGATCCAAGGATTGGAGACTGAGAATTGTGGCGCTCCTCGTACGATAGACGGGAAGCAGAGAGTCGAGGCAAAGGACAGTGCAATATCTAACTCCTCAACAGCGTCCTTGGATGATCGAATGCTGTACATGGAGCGATGCATGCTTCTTGTCACGAAGACTCGTGGATGCCACGCAGCCGTTGGGTGCCGTGCGTTCCGATCGATGTAGGCTGTAGCACCGAATGGGTGTATCGACGAAGACTGAGGGGAAATTGTCGCGGCTGTGTTTGAGCCCAAGATGCATTGTGACCAGGCTTCACATATCCGCGTCGACTTCATGTTCATCGGCGGACCAAATCCATCGGCAGAATCATCCTCGAGCTTCGCCTATTCCTCGATCTGATCTCTCCTCGAATCTATATTCGCAACACCGACGAATGGGTTTCCATGTATAGTGACACACGATGCGCGTATAGCTATGCAAGACTCGAGCGACCCGGAAAGAACCTGCCTGTACGATATCCTTCTGACTTCTTGTGTTCTTAACACCGCTGTGCACAGGTCAATGTATACAGGTTATTGTCTTGCCAAGATTTGGGCGTTGGCCAGCTCGACAGGGTTGAGACCTATGTGGTAATCTGTAGATCGTGATCGCTGTGGTTGTGTCAGGGCTCAAGTCGATGCAGGAAATGTCGATTGATGTGCTGAATCCTGTGATATCGCCGATCGAGTGTATAGTAATAGACGGCTAGAGAAATGTGATGGAAAAGACGGGCAAGCATACAAGGCGTTGTCGAGTCCGAGCGCGCGTCAGATAGTCGTTGGCGGGGAGAGGTGACTTTGTCTCCCCTGCGTGCGTTCTGGTGTACTTTAGGTCTATGTCGCAGCATCGGACGTTTTTGTCGTCCATTGTCTGAAGAGGAGCCGCTTGTCGTATCGGATGAGATCCGGGAATCCGTAGGCGGGAACATCTCCCTATCAAGTGTACATGTCGAGACCGAGATTCTGCATCAGCCCCACTACATCAAGGGACTGTAGGAATGCCGCGACACGATGGGCCGAGGTGGTCTGGTCAAAGAGTAGATCTGAGCCCACTGAGCGACGGGAGCGGGCGGCAATCGTTTGGGTGACAAGCAAAGATGCATGGACGTGTGCGTGTAGACCGCTGAAGGCGCGCGGGGGTGCGGAGGGTTCATTGAAAATGAAAGCGAGAAATGCAGGGGTACGGGCACAATGACACAATGCACGGGAACTGCCCTGGACAAAGAAGCTACGATGCATAAACGATATGATTGATCACTCAAAGATTGTGCGAGCTCACCCTATTTCTCTAGGAAAGAGTACGGAAGTTCAGACGCGTCATGAGAGGGTGACAGAACTGGACGCGACGCAAGAAGCTCCCGGGCCAAGTCAATGGGTGTTGTCGACCACGGATGTCGCACGTGTTGCACAGTGTGAGGACCGCAGATGACACTGTAGTTATTGGAAAGGGGTGGGAGGAGTGTTGAAGAATACGATTCAGGCACAGGAGGTCGGTAGGAAGAGATCGAGGGAGGAAATGCGCGTTCGAGACAAGGTAGTCGAGGGTAGTCGCTGTCTCGAGTCTACTCCCTTGAGACAGGTCTCGGACTGGGCAAGGTATCTAAGAACTGTTAGCTCGGTAAACAACATAGCACCCAGATGGATCTCAACTCGCGTGAAAGACTTTCATGGCCATGATTTTGATGGAGAATTTGCGCCAAGTCCTCGACGGGCCTTATCAAACAGGCGTATGATATCACTCAGCCAACTTAGAGGTGGTGTAGAAGTAGATTCGCGTGAGCAAAAGAAACGTTGTAGACCAAGGACGTCGTTGTCGTCGTCGACGGGGACAGAAAGTGACCCTAACCCTATTGAAGTTATTTCCGCTGCCGGAGCTTGCCGGAGCTGTGCCCCATTGCTCGACGTTTTCCTCCTCACACTCTTTGCTTGCGTCGTCGGCTCATCTCAACAACACAGAAATCTCCATTCTTCCATCCTGCTTTGCTGTCAAGTCACCCAGACTAAATTATGCACCATAGCAAGGCCGACACGCCAGCGCCGTTAACGCGGTCTTTAGAGAGGGGAGCTTCGAGGCTTCGAGCTGCTTCGAGAGGAATTGCTGGAGAATGATGCAGAGATAACAGTGTAGTACATGGTGTGACGCTTCATCTTGTTCAAGGCAGCATTATCACCGTAACTACCTTCCTCGCGTCTCCTACGCCTTGCGTCCGCACAATTCTGACCCTCTCCGTCGTTATCCTTATGTGCGTCATCCTCCATTGCTACCGCTCCAGTCGTTTCCCATCCTTCCCCGGCTCCCGGGAGCTCATACCTCCCCCTGATGTTGATAAGCAACGCGTCGGCGAGCTAGATCGGCGCGGATCCTCGACCGCCGATCCTACTCCCAAATATATCTAACGCGACTCCAACGCGTCTGTTCGTCGACGTCGCCCGGCGGTATGTATATATCCTAATCTGGTTTACTATCGCCCTGCTTATGACTCTCCACACCGTCGGTACCGTCTGCTCCCGAACCACAAATTGTACGTTTGACTCCTCGTGCGCTGACGATTCCCTCCTCGTATCTCTACCAGTCTCCTCCGTCCTTCGAATGCATATACCCAGTAATCATGCACTCGGACAATCTCAGTGATGCCATGGGCTTGTACGGAACACTGGCCTCGACCGCATCCAGCTGGACCCGACCTGCGACGATCTGCCTGATCCCTCCGCCCTCCGCCGTGCGGATCCCGCTCTCGTCTGGGCCTGAATCGCGAAGGTGATCGTCCACCCTTCTCGTTTTGGATCGCGCTTCCAGGGCCGATTCGCGCCAGAGTCTTCTGCGTTGCAATTCGGCCGACAGTCTGAGCTGCAAGATGGCTTTATAACGCCCAACTCAAGAAAACTTTCCATACCGTCGAGTCTCAGCCCATCTCGTTTCTCCGGTATACGGAGGACGTATTTTTTCTGATTACAGAAAACGTCTATCGTGGAACCCATTCTGCATTCCTTCCTCGTGTCTATCTTTTCCAGTCTACATCTTGAATCCTCCCTTTCTGTTTGAGGATTCTCGATCTGGTTATGCCGTCTGCGTCGTCGGACTCCCGGTGCGTCGCATGGAACTAGGCAATGCAAGATACCTTGCATTGCGTGTGTCTGATCGATCAAGATGCTAGATCTTTGCGAGCTATATGCCTTGTTCACCTTATCGGCAGCGCAGCGTGCGGCAATTTCTCTCTGTCTTTCGCTGTTCGGAGTTCCTTCATTACGGCGCTCAGCAAGTCCACGATGACCTTTCCGGATCTACTGTATCTAGTGCTCCTACCTTCCCACCTTTATATAGCCGTCAATACGAGATCGAAATGTGCGCGCTCTATATTACTCACACCAGTTCTTGAGTTCGGGTTCACGTACGTTTTTCCTCGTGCGTCCAGATTTTGCAAGTTTTCAAAGCTAGTTTATAACTCCGTCCCTGCTTGTGCCGTATCTCAGAGCAACAGTCAGAACCGGACTGCTTATGAGTAAAAGCGGCACCACCAATCGGTTTCTGGCCTTCAAAAGAAATGAGGCTTAGTCGAGAACAAAGGACTGGGTGAGAGAGAGGTACGTAGCCGGCAAGTCTTCGAATTCCTAAAAGGATTGCATTTTCTCTACCGGCTAATCATTTGCACAATCCAAGAATGGTTTGAAGGATGCGTGCCCTGAGCGGTAGACAACGCGTTTGGAAACGAGGCGAAAAGGTCTGAGAAATATGAGTGTCAACGGCGGCCTCTAGACATTGGATGGAGGCTACAGAAGACACACGACGTCAGGTGTACCGGTTATCAGTCGCTTATCACCATGCCGTACTCAGAGGGCTAGCTTCTGATGTGAATATGATAAGGAAGGACGTACTTGAAAAATGGCAACGTCCCATTGTCGTGTTCGCGCTTCTGCTCGCCGCACGGGGAGGCACGAGGATCGAACAATGGGAACTGATCCGTATCTGACTTTAAACAACGAAAATTGAAGATCGGCAAGGACGCATGGCTTCCGCCACTCACCTAACGCGTTCAGCCAATCGTGAAACAGATAGGGAAGCCAATTTGGGTTTGTGAGGCAAGGCGCGAGAAGCAGTCGTGTTCGCCACTCCCTGCACGGGCTCGCATAAAAGCTGGGAAAGCAACTTGGGAAAGTTAAACTCCCATTTCAACTGTTACCCACTTGACCATCGACACGAGCCTATGACTTACCCCAAGAACTCGTACGAGACGTTCCAGCTAGAGGGAATTGTTCCCTCGGCGTGGCAAAGACACCTAGCCCGAGCCGACGCCTTCCCCTACGGCAACCAAGCCTTGGCCAAAAGCCATCCAGCAGTCGAGGAAATAGCCTCGCGTCAGTCCGAGTCAGAGGTATGGTTCGATTTGCAGACCTGCGCGTTGACCTAACCCGCCCTCAGCCGCAGGGCGTGACAGCCGAGTCGTATCGACATATCCAGGTGGCGTATAGCGCTTCGCGCGGTGAGCAATCCTTCATACTCACCGCACTGTTGCTTGCTTACTCTGAACATAGCATCGGAGGTTCTGGTGGGTTCATGCTACCCGCCTTCTGACCACCCAACCCCGCACTACGTGGTATATGCTATGGGGACGCCAGTCGAAGATCCCGACCCGCCCGCGCACCTTGCCCACAGCAAGGCGCCGCTGGTTATGCCCACACCCCGCCGGGCTGTGATCGGAGGAGCCGAGGCCATCCTCGTACCCTCTCGACCGCAATGGCGGCCGACTCTAGCTGAGCTAGAGCGTGCGATGATGCGCTCATCGCGCGCCCGTAGGGGTTCCGAGGGTTATACCCTCAACCAAACAACAATGACATCAAGAACGACTGCCCGCAGAGATGCTTCTGCGGACCGCATCATCCCAGAGGCTGTCAAGGCATCTGGCCGAGGGCGCTCCATGGAGCCACCTCAACAGGTACAAGAGTCGGGGGAAGGTCTCGAACAGACCGCACACGGCGCCGCCCGCCCTAGCTGCAACGAGTGCGATGTGCAATTCCGTCACATCCACGAGTTGTGGCGGCATCTGCGCGAAACAAAGGCGCATGGCGGGGCCAGGTTTCGGTGCGATGCCTGCAAAAAGGCATACACTCGCAAGGACGCGCTCAGAAAGCACCAGAGAAAAAAGCACAGTGCGATATATGCTCGAAGGTGACGAGGGTGCAGTTGGCGGTGAGCAGTGACGAGGGTGAGTTTTACAGAACTTACTCGTCCCACCCTCCCCATTCTTATCGATCGTTCCCATTATTGCGTCCCAGACCATCATCTGCAACCTGAAGGTGCCTACTTCCGCGTCCGAATCGATCCGTCCGCGCGATGACCGTCTACAAAGTTTGAACGGGGCTTGTCTCCGAGCATGATCTATGGGAGACAACAATTTTATGAACTTTTACTCACATACATTGGCCCAAATGTCTCCAATATATCCTGTTCTCTCTGTGACTCTCATTCTACGTGTTGGGGAAAGATGAACATGAGCAGATGTGTTGTGGATTATAGGCTGCGATCTGCTGCGATGACGAGAAGAAAGCGCCGGGCCGGGCAGTGTCCGCTCATGACACTCACGACGCTCAGTCGTGGCCACAGCGGCAGCGTCTAGCGTGCCATCTCACTGCCATCTCCCAGTTTGATTGTTCTCTGGATTTTTTGGTTCTATAACATCGACAGCCATACAATCCATCTTCAAGCCGCGTCTGGGCGTCTACTTTTCCCCTATACTTCATTTGCGCTCAACCTGATCCACCTCGAATTCTTTATTATGCGCCGCTCCCAAGTCTCATCGCTATGCGGAGAGGACCGTGATCGTCGGAAAATGCAAGTGTGTATGCCTTTGAAGCAGCGCACTCTGTCAAAGTCCATCATTCCTTCGAGTACATCCGCAACAAGCTCTGCGCCGTCAGTGCAGGCTATCCTTGGAACGCTTCTGCAGACTTCTGGAATTTCTCCACATTTCATTCTATCCCTGCATCGCCAGCTATCGCCAAAGGTGGGACTGTGTCCGTGGACTCATCCTGTCAAGATTTCGAAACCCGAAAGCACCCCTCTTTGCACGCATGCATACCACGATCATATCTACTGTTTCCGCGCATCGTTCTAGAGCTTGGTATCATATGAACAGAACCAGTACTGTGGACAAAGGCGATACTGAACATCCCATCAGGCGCCCCGGCTGTGCGCAAAGCGCCGACATGACAGCGATCCTCATTCGTTCGAATCTTCCTTCACTCGTGAGTGGTACGAGATAGGACACAGGAAGGCGGTGACTTACCAAAGGCTGGAAATGGATCGATCCTTGGCTCGACGGGTTGCGCATTTCCTTTATTTGATGCCTCCTAGCGCTATGTGATTCGCCTGGTTTCCAGTAGGTTCATAGAACTTATCAAAGCTAACAATAGGTCTCCTAATATCATAGCCTTTCCTAGGATCGTGACTAGACTTCAAGAGGTCAAGGCATCCTTGACACAAGGCAGATTGTGTCTCTCTTTCGTCTCCTCCTTCATCCGACATCTCTCGCAGAGTGATATCAAGCACATTTCTCCTAAAAAACTCTACGAGATGATGGAGACATGCGTTGATCCAATTGCCGCCCTCTGCCCTACCATTGGACAAGATGCTGCCAGTAGGTTATCCCCTCCGAGGTCTGGCAAGTATATTGATGAATTCTTGCTTGCAGGCGTTGAGGAGTCGTCGACGGAAATATCTCAAGGACCTGACTCGATCTCTGATATGACTGCCCATCCTGCTAGCGATCGGGATCACACAGGCAGGTTTGAAAGCCGCTACACAAGATTCAAGTTCCAAGCAAATAAGGATGGTTCCTCGGGTAGGGGACCTAGCTTCGAAGGAGTCGATGCAAGGGGTGATGCGCTGAAGATCTTGCGACTCAAGTAAGTAGCATCGCTATTCCGCGAGTGCAGTTCGTTGATCCGAGTGATCAGATCACGAAGCGAGGATGGTACCCTCGAATTTGTATGCGAACACTGGTCTCTAACCAACAGTCAAGTGCCAACTCTGGAGAAGAAGCAGACCATCTTGACGGTTGAGAAAGATACCAAATGGCTTCTCTTCATGCAGCGTTTCGACGATCCAAGCCTGCGTGTGGGCAGGGCCGCTCCTGCGGCGTTGACCTCCGACTGTCAGCTCCTTCGGATAGGTGTGCAGCTATTTAGAATAGACGATCAGGGAGAATACACTCCCCTCCCGGGCCTTAGCACGCAGACTGAGGGGTATCCAACCTATGTCGAGGAGTTCGCGAATAGGGGCAGTCACGTCGTGGTCGCAAGCAGACGGAACATCACTGACGAGGACGTTTACCAAACCGGAATTCGAGACGAGAAGATGGACGGCTTTGCACCCGATTTTGTCAAGGCGGAGAAACTGATGCTGCGCACGCTCGACGCAAGCGAGGACGAGGATGAGGATGAGGACGATGATGAAGAACACAGAGAGTCCGAGTCCGAGTCTTCGCACAGCTCGTCTACAGGCGAGGATAATGATGACAAGGAGGAGGAGCAAGCGTACGAGTCTTCGAGTGAATGCTCCTCTGAGCACTCGGACAATATTCAGTTCGAGGACGATCCCATCGTGCCATGGGCCCCTTCATCGGACAACGAACAAGAAACCTCTTCTGAGTCTTCATCCTCCTCCAGCGAAGAGGCTGAAGTAGAAGAAGACCAGGACAAGGAAACGGAGGATTCCGATTCTGATTCCGATTGCTCTCCTGGCACAGAATCTGACACAGACTCGGACTCCTATGCCAAACCGCCAGTCAGTCTACTGTCGAGAATCATGGGCTTCGACGATTCGTCTAGTGAAGATGAAGAGTACGATCCGTTTGTCAAGCGCGGTCGTAACAATGTACGCCCTGGTCGGCCGCGCTACTCGGAGATGTCTCTCGACGTCTTTGATACAAGTGGCTCCGTGCCGACGAGGGTATTCCATTTCACGCACATTTCCTCCTCCGTGGCGTATGCCTCTTCCCCAGCGATGCATCCTTCAGAGGCGCTGGTAGTCTGGCCCCTTAGTGGTGGCGACATGCTGTTTGCAGACTTTGTCGCGAAGACCTATTTCGTGAAGACTTTGGTGCCTTCGACTCTACACAGTGAGTGGTTTCTAGCATCTTCTGTGTATATGCGCTCATGCCATCACATAGCCCAACCTATCTTTGCGAAGTGCCTATTTTCCCTGTGTGGTCAATACCTCCACACTGCCTCGCTTGAAGGACGGCGCGGGCCCGTTCCTCGACGCAACGCAAAGCAACCTCCCACCATGAAGCTGGCTCTTCTCCTCTAGGAGTCCCCCGGCACTCATTCATCGCACCAAGGTCAATCTAGGCTCTCAAGCAACCTTGTCGGTGTCGAAACTGCCTATACATTGACTTGGGCGCAAAATGAGCTGTACTTCACTCGTAGCGCCGATGAACTCAAGGTGTATCGCATTCGTCTATTCTCGCCCAATGTCTCTCATGGCCCGGAGGAGATTTCCAAGGTATTAGTCCCGAAGAAGACGGTGCCCTTGCCTGTCACGGTGCGGCCCCGAGTGGTATATTATTTCCCTCCTGCAGACGAGAAAACGGAAGGCCGAATTATCATTGGGGCACCTGCATCTGGATTGAAGGGGGCTTGGTCGCCACCCGTTGGATGCTTTGTGCGGGAGCGAGAGGACTTGGGAGGCTGGAGAGAATCAGGCGATCGCCAGGCCATTCCGGGGGATTCAAGCTTAGGGAGGTTGGATTACTGTCAGGTGGAATCTAATCGGAAAGATGCTTGTAATTGTAAGTGCGCTGCTTTCACCTTTAGCGATTACTCACTCTGGTTTTTCCACAGTGAAACCATGCCTCGTCTGACTGTTGAAGGACTCTGGGAATGTGTGGAAATAACTCCTCTTGCTGTCAAATCTATGTACAATGTATTTCAATGCTATTCGCCTCTGAAATATATCCATGCATTCTGCTACTGCGCCTGTCTTCGAGAGACAATGAAGTACCGAAATTCGAAGGAGAATAAAGGACTGACTAGGAAAAGCGAATGACTTGGAAGGAACCTCTCGCGTTCGCGTCGCCGCGCCATTACGAAGTCAACGATCAACCTCTTCTAGCACGACTGGAATGGAATTGTAGTTCGAAGACGATGGATGTGCTTGTACACGATTCGGTACGGCGGATACGGACGGGCGCATGAAATGCCCTCAATCACCAACTGCTCTGGAAATTAGAATTGAGGACCGGGAGCAACATGTATCATGCTCTGGCAGTCGAAATCCAGAGGCTCTTGCGCACCAATCTTTGATCTAACCTTTGCTGAACGAATCTTTGTTTGAAAGAGCATGAGGGCATACAGAAAGTCAGACGTTCAGTAACAAATCAAGTACATACGATCGTAGTCACTAATTTTCAAGTTTTCCAACGATTCTCAAGACCTCAAACTATCATTCTCTAACAATCCTTCATAGTCGTCTATGTCTCTCTGTACGAGGCCTGATCACACATTCGTCAACTTGCGTGTGTTGGAGGAGTGCCAGGCCGTCACCACTTCGAGCACAGCATCGACGTGCTCGATAGACAACGGGGAGTAGCTCTCCAGCGCGATGCACTGTGCACTGCTGATCGCATTCTTGATCTAGCAGCGGCAGTGTTAGCTGTACGTACGTCGTAGCAAAAAGACATGCTAGATAACGAACCTGACGCCCATTCATCTCGTGCTCCGCAAGCCGATCGATGTCCTCCTCGCTGAACTTCCCAGCACCGCTCGTGGCCTTGCCAAAGAACATCCTCCAAATCGTCTTGCGCGCCTCGAAGTCCAGATCCGGATATGGTATAGAGAAATGAATTCGGCCTAGGAAGCAGACCAGGACAAGCCAAAGATAGAACAAAAAGCGATCATGCGCACTCTCAAACGCAGCATCGCACTGATCGAGCAAGTTCGTCGTCAGAATCAAGATCCCTTGATAATATTCCAGTTGCCTCAGGAAAATCGACACGAGCGCGTTCCTCTTGACGTCCGTGGCGCTCCTCTGCTGCAAAAACACCTCCGCCTCGTCGAGCAACAACACCGCATCCCACGTCTGCGCCAGCTCCAGGATCCTGGTCAAGCGCTCGTCCAGATCGCACGGCTGAATGCCCAGCTCGCCCGCACTGACAACGTAGAGGGGCCTGTGCATGATCTCCGCAACAGCTTCCGCAGTAAGGGTCTTTCCGCATCCAGGTCTCCCGGACAGGGTCCTATAAGGCCTCGTCCCTTGCCGGGGACAACGTCATCAAAGCGCGTGATGTGGGATGTATGTTATTTGGCGAGCGAGCGGAAGGCCTCGTCCGACCAGACTATATCCCGCAAACGGTCCATTGCAAAGCCACCTGAAACAGAGGGCGGGACATTAGAACACCGAGACGAGGATGCCACGAGGGCAAGAGCACGTACCCCATGTCTTGGTGGCAAACGAGAACCCGAGCACGACGGGCGTGCAAATGAGATACTGCTCTTCGGTGAGCGCGACCCTCTCCAGACGTTTACGGACAGGGAGGTTGTAACCCGCGTTCGGTTCAAAGAAGCGAAACGCGACAGGATCGATCATGACACGTTCATACGTCTGCACATCCCATTTCTTCATCAACACGAAGGAATAAATAGCAGAGTCCGAGGGAGAAACCACATACATGGAACTTCAGCTTCTCCCCGCGCATCGCCTGTCCACTGATCTCGTGATAGGTAGGCTTGACCATCTTCGCAAACTTCCTGCCCCTCTCCGCGGCATGCCTGCGGAGCGTATACTTGTCCTGATGATAATCGAGGGGGTACACCGCTAGCTCTTGGATCTTGCGCGCCCCAGCGAACCTCGGGATCGAGAAGTAGACCCGTGCGAACCCAAAGGTGCTCCCGTCATCGGTAATGACATCGCACTCGATGTCAGCGTACGCCGTTCCTGCAGTCCAGATCGAAACTTCGAGCCAACAGGATCTGGTCTTGCTCTGTGGGGTCGTGGCGGTGATACACGAGGCTGTTCGGCGCGATCAGCGCCCACAGGAGGTCGAACGTGATTTCCTGCTGAGTCGTGAGCTTCTTGAAGTCGACGAGCGCGTTCGCGAAATCTTCTTCAACGAACTGGACAGCCGCCTCGAGATCGGCTATGAGCTCGGCGTTGCGTAAGTATCGCGCTTGCTCCTGTGCGAGCCTGCTCTTAAGGCCATCATAGGAAAGGAAGAACAGCTGCGGGTTTGCCTGACAATGAAAAAGGCGAAACAGTCAGCAATCTGTCAAGTTGCTTGGGCCAGGCGGCTTACGGTGGGCTGAGCTCGAGTCAGTTCCAGGCCTTCGACATCTCGGTTTATTTCTGTGAGTACTTGACACAACGCCGCACTCCTGATGTCGATTTCGGTGCGCTGGGCCTGGCCCCGCCTGTCGACGATCCGTCGGACGACCAGGACGACCTTTTTGGAGACCTGGCGCCTCTGCTTGACGGCTTTATTGGTCTTTCGAAGAGTGGTGGAGAATGTGCGCCTAGGAAGAAGAAGTGAGTTTTTGAATCTCAGCACATTGTCGAGGAATACGCAGGCTGATGCCTCACGTCCGTCAGATGTCATGGAGTAACGCACACTACAGCTCATGCTTGCGGAAAGGCATGCCGATGAGTTGGGTGGATCATCGTGAATGAATTCTGTTTCGGTACGCTTTTCACGTTGTCTTGCGTTATCGAATTCACACCCCCCTTCCCCAGATGTCTTTGTCTGACGACAATACACTCGCGTAGATGCGGACATAGCAGGCCTGCGTCTTGGAATTCGGACCGAACGGCATACTATGCTGTCTCGCACAGTGCTGGAAGACACTGGACGGAGCAGAGGCTGGTAGGAGGCGTCCTCGTAGAGCAATCGGTACACACAAGCCGATTGAGCTTCGGAAGCTCGGTATGTCGGAGGTGATCAGTAGATCACTTTAATTAGGGCTCATTCAACATTGTTGACGTTGTGCTCTTTATCCTTTCACGATGACCTCTCTCTGCTTCCTGTAGTCACGATCAGGCCTCGAGGAACTTTGCGAGTAATCTTAAGTAAACCTGGATGGGCTACGATCAAAACCCCACGCGGAATGCATTAGGCAACATCGATGATCGTACACTCTGGCCAGTCACTCCCTCCAACGTGCTCGGTTCACCGTCTCGACTCTAGGTTTCAAGCCAATTTCCTTACCCTTGTAGACAGTGCATCTTGATTCTTGCCGGATCGTATTGTCGTCAAGAGAATAGGACGAGTTGAATTGAGCATACGCGGAGTCATCTTTGAGTTGGCCGACTACAACCCATAATGGACGAATGGCACCCAACGTGCGAAGGACCCATTGTTAAACTTTATGCGCAGCTTGTTAACCGCAAGGTGAAGCGCTCCAGCAGCTTCGCTCGTGTCGACGAACGAAGGAGCCGTCGGCCGCGCAGATCCTGCCCCCGTCTTGGCCCAAAACGCGAAGGTGCCCGGGCATCCACGCTTCTCGTTTAGAATCGTGCTTCCAGGGCCAATTCACGTGAGGCTTCTGCGCTGCAATATGGACCGATAGTCTCAGCTGCAAGACTGCTGTATATAGGCCCATCGCAAGATATTCTCTCATATCACCACATCCCTCGCGTTTATCTTTTCCGGTCTGCATCTCGAATCCTCCCTTCCTCGTGGTGTGTTGCATGGAGCTAGGCAATGCAAGATACCTTTCATTGCATGTGTCTGATCGACCGAGATGCTTGATCTTTGCGAGCTCTCGCCTCGTTTATCTGCAGCGCCGCGTGCGGAAATTTCTCTCCGTTTTTTACTGTTCAGAACACCCTCATGACGGCGTTCAGCAAAGCCACGATGATCTTTCCAGATCTAATGTATCCAGTGTTTCTTTCCCCATTGCCTTACACAGCCGTCAATATGAGATCGAAATGTGAGCGCTCTGTGTTGCTCACACCTTGAGTTCGTTGACACGACACATCGTACGTGTTTCCTCGTGCATCCAGACTATGTGAACTTTTCAAGGCTAGTCTATGACTCCGTCCTTGCTTGTCCCGTGTCTCGGAGTAATAGCCCCTGGGTGAGGCTGATTATATGCGTGTCTCGAGGTGAACGTTCAGTCGACCCTTCTTGCAGTACCCGACCGATGCTATCTCGCGGAAGATGCTGATGATTGCGTTGGGCCATCGCGCTGTGAATTAGAAGAGGGGTCTCAGCGCGGCTGAACAGCACATTCGGAGCTCGTCCGAAGCCGTTGGGTCTCATGTCACCTAATGGCTGGGCTGTCGCAGCTCCCGCGCCGGGCAGGTAATGGTGCGACTCGACAGGGTGAATCAATCGACAGCATGTTGAGCGACAATGTCAGCATCTTCGCAACTCTGTGCAACGCTAAGAACACTGGTATGTCGCTGTTGAGGACACTATTGTATTCTGTGGATTGTGAAAGGTTTTCTATGAAGCAGGCTAAAGAAAGGTTTAATGGTCCATTCTCGCAGAGCGTGGGCACCAGATTTGGGCCAGATATTCTCGACGGGCCGAGTTTGATACATCCAGCTGCCAGTGTGTGCGAACAGCTCGAAGTATCTAAATCTAACAGACTGAGAGTCTTCAACTATAAACGCTTGGACGAAAGATCACATTATACACAGACCGTCATGAGGAGAAGATTAAATGAACATCGCAGACAATAAAATATCGCCATGGTAGCAATAGCAAAGCAATGGACAGTGAGAACTAAACAGAATTCGTCCACAAGTACAGAAGGAAGTGTAAATAAGCAAAAAAATTAAAAAAACAGGTCACGAAAACTGACCTATGCGTAGATATGTCCGATCCATACTGGCCAATTTTTGGCCGTTCCGCGAGCAGGATTTGGAGATCTTTCCGTCAGCATTAAGATTGGACTGCTTATGAATAAAAGCGACACCGCCAATTGCTTTCGGGCCTTCAAACAGAATAAGGCTCAGTCGGGAACAAAGGACTGAGTGAGAGACAGGTACGTAGCCGGCACGTTTTCGAATTCCCCACAGGATTTGCACAATACAAGAATATTTTGAAGGACGCATGCCCTGTCTATGAACCAGCGGTAGGCAACACGTTGAGAATCGAGGCGAAAAGGTCTGAGAAATGTGAGGGTCAACGGCGGCCTCTAGACATTGGATCAAGGCTCCAGAAGACGCGCGATGTCAGGCGTACCGCTTATCAGTCGCCTATCACCATGCCGTACTCGGAGGGCTGGCTTCGGATGGGAAGATGATAAGGAAGGACATACTTGAAGCATGACAACGTCCCATTGTCGTGCTCGCAGGACGTGCTTCTGCTCGCTGCACGGGGAGACACGAGGATCGAACAATGGGAAACTGATCCGTATCTGGGTTGGAAAGCGAAAATTGAAGCTCGGCAAGGACGCATGGCTCCCGCCACTCACCTAACACGTCCAGCCAATCGCGAAGTAGATATGGAAGGCAATTCGGGCTTGTGAGGCAAGGCGCGAGAAGCGGTCGCCTTCGCCACTCCCTGAACGGGCTCGCTTAAAAGCTGGGAAAATGCCTTGGGAAAGTTGAACTGCCATTTTAACTTTAACCCACTTGACCATCAACACGAGCCTATGACTTACCCCTCGAACACATACGAGACGTTCCAGCTAGAGGAGGTTAGTCTCTCGGCATCGCGTAGGCACCTAGCTCATGCCAATCATGATGCCACCTTCCCCTACGGCGACCAAGCCTCTGCCGGGACCCATCCGACACTTGAAGACATGGCCTCATATGAGTGCAAGTCAAGGTATGGTTTGAAATGCAGACCTGCACGTTGACCTAACCCGCCCTCCGCCGCAGGGAGTGACAGCCGAGTCATATCACCATGTACAGGGGGCGTATGCCCCATCATACTCAGTATTCAGTGGTGCAATGGCAAGCCCAGTGAACGTCGCCACGGTCGATAACTGCGTATCTCCTCACCAGATGCTGCCGTCTGGGGAGATCTGTTACCATGCAGTGCCGATGGCGTGGAGCCCTTCGCGCGGTACGCCATCCTTCATGCTCACCTGACCGCCGCTTGCTTATTCTACACACAGCATTGGAGGTTCTGGTGGGTTCATGCTGCCCGCCGTCCGACTATCCAACACCGCACCACGTGGTATATGCTATGGGGCTGCCAGTCGAAACTTCCATCCCGCCCCCGCGCCTTGCCCACAACGAGGCGCCGCTCGTTATGCCCGCACCGCGCCGGGCTGTGGTTGGTGGAGTCGAGGCCGTCCTCGTACCTTCTCGACCGCAATGGCGGCCAACTCTAGCTGAGCTAGAGCGTGCGATGATGCGCTCATCGCGCGTCCGTAGGGGTTCCGAGGGTTATACCCTCAACCAAACAACAATGACATCAAGAACGACTGCCCGCAGAGATGCTTCTGCGGACCGCATCATCCCAGAGGCTGTCAAGGCATCTGGCCGAGGGCGCTCCATGGAGCCACCTCAACAGGTACAAGAGTCGGGGGAAGGTCTCGAACAGACCGCACACGGCGCCGCCCGCCCTAGCTGCAACGAGTGCGATGTGCAATTCCGTCACATCCACGAGTTGTGGCGGCATCTGCGCGAAACAAAGGCGCATGGCGGGGCCAGGTTTCGGTGCGATGCCTGCGAGAGAAGACGTACACTCGCAAGGACGCGCTCACAAATCACAAGCGAAAAAAGCACAGTACAATATAGGCTCGGAGGTGACGAGGGTGCAGTTGGCGGTGAGCAGAGACGAGGGTGAGTTTTACAGAACTTACTCGTCCCACCCTCTCATTCTTATCGATCGTGCCCACTATTGTGTCTCAGACCATCATCTGCAACCTGAAGGTGCCTACTTCCACGTCCGAATCGATCCGTCCGCGCGATGAGCGTCTGCTAAGTTCGAACGGGGCCGTCTCTCTGAGCATCTACGGGAGACAACAATTTTCTGAGTTGTTACTCACAGTATCACATATGGTCCCATTTTTACAATATATCCGCTCTCTCTGTCAATCCGAGTCAGCGCGTTCCAGACAGTCGAACATGAGCAGACATTGTTTTGAATTATGAGCTGCGATCTGCGATGGTGAACAGAAAGCTACAGAAAGTCACTTTAAAGCCGGGCCGGGCCGGGCACTGGCCGGGCATTGTTTGTTCCTCGCTAATTCAGTCCCGGCCACAGCGGCAGGCTGGCAGCGTCCAGCACTCGTCCAGCGTGCCATTTTAGGCTTGACCGACCCCCTCCCGAACGCCGAACGCGTGCAGTGAAGGTAAGCAGTCTTCGAATGAGACTAGACGTTTGCCAGCGTTCGCCTCATTTACACTCTTTGCTTGCGTTGTCGGCTGGTCTCAACAACACAGAAATATACATTCCTTGAGGTTCATTCTGCTTCGCTTGCCATTCGTCCCCGGAACTATTGATCACCATAGCAAACCCGACATGCCAGCGCTGTACGCAGGCTGCCGCTGTCAAGTGAGGGGAAATTCGAGAGGCATTGCTGGAGAATGACGCAGGGATAAGGTACGACATTGGTTTTGCTATTAGGTGTCGGCACTCGCCCCATATCTACCCTGCCTCGTAGCTCTACATCCGCACGACCTGAACCTCTCCGACATGATCCTCGTGCGCAGCCACCGAGCCAGTCGTTTCTCATCTTCTCTCGGCTCCCGGGAGCTCATATACGCCCCTGGCGCCGACAAGCAACGCGTCAGAGAGCCAGGCCAGCGCGGATCATCGACCGCTGTTTCCTCTTCAAATCGACCGAATGCGCCTGCCCGCCGTCGACGTCGCCCGCGGTTGGGAATACCGGTATTTATCTATCCTGATCTGGTTTACTCTCGTCTTAATTAGGGCTCTCCACTTTGTCGGTCCCGTCTGTTCCTTCCCCACACGATGATCACCTCAGCCTGCTTACAGCACCTGGACTCGCCGAGGGAGAGCTGGTGAGCAAGCGTACGCATTGTGCGTTTGCCTCCTCATGCGCTGACGAGTCCCTCCTCATATTCCTCCCAGTTTCCTCTGTCCTTCCCTTTTGAACGCAACGCATATACAGTGCATATACGCAGCAAGAATGTACCCGATGAACGTCAGTGATGTCATGAGACTGTAGGAGGCGTACGGAACATCCTGGCTGTGACCGGATCCAGCTTGACCCGATCTACGCCCGTTTGCCCGATCCCTCCGCTCTCCGCCGTGCGGATCCCGCCCTTGTCTGGGCCCGGATCGCAAAAGTTCTCATCCCCGTTTTGGGTCGCGCTTCCAGGGCCGATTCGCGCCAGAATCTTCTGCGCTGCAGTATCGGCCGTTGATTTGAGCTGCAAAATGGCGATATAAAGGCCACCGGCCACCGGCCACCACCAGAGACCTTTGCATACCGTCGAGTCTTAGCCCCTCCCTCGCGTATGTTTCTCGGGTATATGGCGCAGTGTTTTTTTGTCGATCGCAGCAAAAGCGAAACCCCTTCCACATCTCTCCCTCATCTGTCTTTTCCGATTCACATCTCTTATCCTCCCTTCCTGCTCTACGCCCTACGAACTTCGACCGGGTCGTGCCATTCAGTCTACATCGTCAGACAGGTGAAGAACTTGTCGAAGCCTGAGCACTCGGGGTGCATCGCATGGAGCTAGGAGATGCAACAGACCTATTATATGCGCGCCGCATGCGTCTGGTTGACAAGGATGCCAGATCTTCGCGAGCTCCACATTTCTTTCATCTTTTCGGCAGCACGGCGTGCGGCGACTGCTCTCCATCTCCATCTGTCCCCTCATCACGGCGTTTGGAGAGCTCATGACAGTGCGCGAAACACATTCGGGGAACGATATTTTTGATCTTTCCAGATCTACTGCAGCCAGCGTTCCTACTTCCGTCGCCCTACACAGCCGTCAATTTGAGATTGAAATGTGAGTGCTCTGTTTTGATCACACCCTTGTCACGGTTCTCGAGCTTGAGCTTGCGGATGAGCACATTGTACGTTTTTCTTCCTCATATGTCGAGAATGTCATGTTTCCCACAGCTGGCATACAATGACATCCTTCTTTCCACGTGAGGAATCTCACTTGGCGACTACGTCACGTCGCTCGACAGAATGACACACTTGAGTGCAACTTGGATATATGCGTGCTTTGAGGTGAGTGTTCATTCAACCATGTATGCCGTTCCAGGCCGAATTTTGGTTTCTAAGGAAAGGAAAGCATGACCTGACCCTAGAATGAGGTCTACGGACGACATGAGCTCGCAGTCTCCTCACTTAGACATTCTATTCCTTCCGGTCATCCTGTCTGCTGCCTCTGTGGCACACTTTCTAACACAACTCTTTCCTTGGCTCTCTATCTCTCTTGCCTCAAAATCAATCAATCTTGAGTTCTTCTTCTCATCATCCACACCAATCTTTACCCCCTTCTATTTTTCTGCCCTTTTACATCTCTCTGCATGCCTCGTCTACCTTTCGATCCGAATTTGCTAGTCTGCCCCGATTATGCCTCACCGGATTTCGAGGAAACCCGTAACCTCTCCCGCTTCCCAGACGAAGATCTCGCCGCCACCGCTCAGCGTCTGGTTGCGATATGGACCGCGGGCAACACGCGCGATCGCCAAGCATGGACCGCTCAAGTCACGGCTGACACGCAAGCTGCTGCCGACGAAGAACGCGTCCGCCTCGAACAAGCGGAAGCGGACCGCGCAGATGTTGAAAAAGAGTTAGACAAGAAAAAACCGAAACTCTTACCTTTGAACAAGGCCGGTATGCCCTCGATTCTCCCCGTGCATTGCTCCCCATATGCTTTCCACAAACTAGAGCTCCTCGACTACGTCGAACTCTATTATTTTACACCCGAAGGGTGCCATGAAGGTCGCGAGTCGTACAGATCACTTGCGGACGACACTTTCACACTCGCTCGCTCCGACGATGGTCTAACCCTGCGCTCCGCCTCGACATCTCGCCCTTCGCGGAAAGTCATCCCGGATGCAGATCTCACCTGGGAACAGTTCACCTCTGCCAGGAGCATCTATATTGACGAAATCCAGCGCGCAAAATGGCCTGTAGCCTTGACGGAGCAAACGGTCGACTTCCTCTTTGCTCTGGAGCGGCACCCTACGGCTCATATCCTTGACTACGGCAAAACAGTCATGCTGCGCGTCCAATCGTATGTCCGGCGCCTGTGGCACACCCAGCTGAAGACTGCCGAAAATTTCAACATCTCGGTCATCAATGATGCCGTGGTCACTCGCATCAGCGAGGAGTATCTCCACGCGCGCCAATACGCGACCATCCTGCGGTACGCGTCCTGTTCCTGTTCCCCTCGTGGCTATTCGCTTATTCCTTCCCTCCCTCCCTTCCCTTTTTCTCTCCCATTCCCGTACCACTTCTCTTCTCTGTCTCTCATTGCCACTCCTCCCGCGCACCGCGCCCGCCATATCGCGCACCGCGCCCGCCATCTCGTGCATTGCACTCGCCATCACAACCCTCCCCGCCATACCTTTTGGTGCACCGCACCCGCCATTGCATTTGCATCGCCCACCACGGGCCGCCACGGAATATGTTCCCTCCTCCGCCATTTCCCGCGCACCGCGTGACACCGGTTGGCCCCCCCTTTTCTCCAGCCAAGAATCTCGCCTCCCCGACTTCCGCTATCCTACCGATCGCCGCCCTCGCTACAACTCCCCCGCTTTCTCCTCTAAGCGGCGTCGCTCTCCCTCCCCCCTCCCCCCTCCAGTCCCCTCCGCTCGTGAACCCCCTTCTTTCTCACGCGAGCCTCCTCATCAACGCCGCCGCCTCTCCAACCCACCTCCCTATCGTTCTTTTCAACGGGGCACCGAACCCCCCACCCCAATTGTCTGCGCCTTTTGTCTTGGACGTCACAACCACGACCTCGCTCGGTGTCGTTCCCCCACTCTCTGTTAGGACCGTGTCCTAACACGTGCTTCGCACGTGAGTGGATGGGCTGGTCAAGTGCTTCGGACTTGTTGCAGACTCGGACCGCTTTCTATGACTCCTTACCATTTACATGCTAACGCATGAACGCTGACCTTTGGTTCCTGATTCTTGATGTGGACAGACATTGGTTCCTGACCCCCGTTCCTGGTTCTTGATTGATCGAAGATGTGGATGGACATTAGTGGTCGGATTACTATATTTGGTTATATGGCAGGTCGATGAGGTATTCTAGCTTACGGATCTCGATCGTTGACTTCGGTACCTGAGAAGCGCACAGACCAGATCTGAATCCTGCCCTAGACACTTCTGTACGTAAATAGCCGAGATGAGCTTCTAAGAAGCTCAGCTCGTTCACCTGTAATACACTCGATCTCTGCACTGCACCCGGCGTCTGGCTACCTTCTTAGCCCACGCTTCGTGATCTCTGTCAGATCTGAGAAACTCTTTGCACGGTCTGACGAAGCACTGGACTCGTCTCCCTTCCCTCCCCTCCCTCTACTCATCCACTTCTATACCGGGCTAGCTGCCTACCGCGTTCTCAGTTGGACACCCCCTCGTGTCATCTGTTGGACAGGAGAAGATCATCCGGTTCCTCCTCATCATCGAGAAGACCTCGAAGATCACCTTCTCAATCTCTTTGAGAACAAAGCCGACAGCGACCCCGAGTTCCTCGAAAGAGCCCAAAGACGATCCATCGTCTTCATCCATTGGAGTCTACGACTATACGAACCAGTGGAGGTTTAGCCTAGGGACCCCTTCGTGCATCGGTGCACGTGATAGGTCTCCGACCTTACACTTGAACGAGCTCTTTTATCCCTACTCTATTCAAGCTGGATCCCCAGCAGCGACAGCTCTTTCTCTCATCAGTCAACAACATTCTAGCAATCGCCAACAGGGTAAACCTAACGGCCACCCCAGCAGCAACTCCTCAAGGAAGAATAAACTACCCCGGAGCTATAGAAGTCGCAAGACACCGGAACCCAGGAAAGGTTTATTCAGGAATAGCCACACTCAGGCTACAACAAGCACCCGAAATATTTATAGACCTCCTCAAAACTGGATATAGATTTTCCGGGATTTGCTTCGTCAACGAACCAAAGACACTGTTCACCCTCACGGACAACGGAGAGCCCGACGTCATCAGAGCAAGGAACTGCGTTGAGATACACGACGGAAGACCAGACGATTTCCCCGTTGCCGTTATCCCTGATCTCAGAAGAACCATCGCAAGGAATATCGACACAGACGGAATCAGAGCGGAACTCGTCAAGACCAAGGAGAACAGAGACCACGTCTCAATCCTCATCCACTGGACCTTCTCCTCAACCTAGGAAAACACACTGGAAGCTCCTAACTCCCCACCAGTCCGAACAGAAATTGAAGGGATCGTTTTTATTGACAGAAGAGGAGAGTTCGCCCACAAAACTTATCATCTCCGAACCCTCATCTCGGGGCACACATTCTCCGAGATCATCCAACTCATCGACCAAATTGATATTTCCATCAACGAAATTATCAAAAGGGACCCAGACTTACAGGAAGCATTACAAGCTGGAAGAAGACAGGCAGTACCCTTCTTCTTCAAAGAATAAAGAACAACGGACGAAGTCGCAGCGGGATATCCTCCCGGCTATAGAACAGACCCAGCAGAAGTCTACGGTGATTTACCCGAAGACGTCGACAAGGATCAACTTTATTACGACGAAGGGAAAGAACACTTCTACTACGCGGGATTCCTCACCGGATTCTTCAAAGACCAAGGAAAGAGCGAATACGAATACGCAGCTTGGGGAGGAGAGACCGTCCCCGCACGACCCGACCTACACCTTGTTAAGATCGAGGACTACATCGCGAGAAAGACCTTCGACAAGCCTGAATCACCGACAAATAGGCATCGTGACTCGCCAAGACCGCACATACATACTCTACCCAGAGAAACAGCCAGTGGAAGTCGAATCTCTAGAAGAAACACGCCCGCTGCATCCCCCTTACAAGAAACCACTCCCCAAGAAGACTTCCGAGCCCCAACACCAGAGTTTGTCCCCGAACCGGAGTATTTTGAAGCACCAAGTGGAAATCCGGAACCACCTGACGATCCGGAGCCCCCGCCCGATACAATGTCGGCAGATACTGGAAGTAATGAGTCCAAGGGACCAGCCATGGCCAAACCCACCACCTTCAGTGGAAACAGAAAACGAACCGAGCAATTCCTCCACGAAATCGACCTAATGTTCCTGGCCAGGAAGAAAGATTATGCAAACGAATTCGCCAAAATCGCCTACGCTCTATCATATATGAAGGAAGGATCCACAGGGATATGGGCAAGAAACTTCACTCAGGCCAGGAACACGCTGAAGGATTGGAACAAATACACTTGGGCAGACACGGTCGGTTACACATCCGTCCGCAAAAAGATAGCCACCGACTTCGAGGAGTTCAACAAAGAAGCCGATGCTCGCGACAAATTGGCCCGAGTCAATCAAGGAAAGGAATCGTTTAACACCTACCTTCAGCTGTTTGAACAGCTCGCGGCGCTTGCCAGTGTGGACGAAGAAACCAAGAAGACCCATTTTCTGCGAGGACTCAAGTGGGAATTGGCAAAGGGAATTTATGAAGATCCCTCTAAAGACGGGACATGGGAAGAACTAGTCGAGAAGGCCAAAAAACACGAAAGGATGCGCATCGCAAGGGACCGAGCATATGACCTCCGAAAAGGAAAATTCCAAATCTACACGCCGCGTACATTTTACGACGAAAGGGCACCCCCACGACACGATAGGGAGCCCCAATACGAACCTATGGATGTAGATGCAGCGGAAATGGAGGCCGATGCTGTCCGAACTCGCTTCAAGAAGCTTACCCCGGCGGAGAGAGATCGACTTGCCAAAGAAGGCAAGTGCTTCTTTTGCAAGAAACCCGGGCACATGGCGCGCAACTGTCCTTCTCGACCCAAGAGAAGATTCCAGCCCCCTCGTCGCAGACCTGTGCGCGAAGCAGAAATGGACGAAGGACAATTTGACGATGAAGACGTCGAAGAAGGAAAAAACAGAGTCAACCACATCCGCCAGATGATGGGACTCAGCATGGAAGAAATCGAGGAAGTTCGAGCCTTTAGCGACTCGAAGAATTTTTAAAGCCTCTCCCATCGGCAGCGGATGTGGAGAGTAGGATTCTTGCAGGAAATCGGTACGCTCCTCTGGCCAGTAAAGATGCTGACCAAGAGCATGGACATCCAGATGTATTGTATCTTTCGGAAATGAAATCACATGGTGCACCATCCCTCCGACTCGAGACAATGCTCATAGGCAAGAATAGAAAAGCTGCTACACAGGCACTAGTGGACAGTGGAGCCACTGGAATCTTCATGCACCCTCGTTTCGTAGAAACGCATCGAATCACTACACACAAAACCCCCACCCCTATCCCAGTCAGTACGGTCCAGAACACCGAGTTCAAGGGAGGACCTATTACGCGATTCGCCAACCTCAAATTACAGGTTTTAGGCGAAAAAGGGGGGTCGCATACAGAATCAGCAAGATTCTATATCGCGGAAATAGGAAAAGAGGACGTCATTTTAGGAACCGACTGGTTATTAGAACATAACCCAGAAGTCGACTGGCATGCCTACGGACTACACTTTACCAGATGCCCGCCCTCCTGCCAAATAAAAGGAGGACCGGTAAAAGCTAGAAGAGCTATAAGAAAACCAGGACGTCCTAAACCAAGCATACGGCGCATGGAAACAGTACCGCAAATGGGCGACTACTCAATACCAGTGCAAAAGCCGGGAAAAGCAGTACCAGGCCGGAAAGTGGGAAACACCACAGTACCACATCCACGGACAATACCTACAAGTCCGGAGTTCACAACTCGAAGGTTGAATGCCGAACGTCTGAAGGCCCGAACCAGAAATTATAAGGTTCCGACATGGGCTGAAGAAGACGTTTTGGAGGACGGTGACGGACTTCCAGCATTTCCCTCCAAGGATCTCGAAGAAGATGGAGTCTATCTCGTGAGATGCCTGAATACGGGAACATTACAGGCACTGGAATTATACAACGACTCCGAAGAAGGCGTCGACATACATCGCGCTGAAACCACGGAACTTCCATATGCCAATACACCGGCTCAAGGAAGCAAACCTGTCAAAGCACCGACAGGAAAACAAACAAAGCACACCAACTCGCAAAGACTGGCAGAAGAAGCCGCCAAAGGGAAACCCGAACTATCCTTCGAAGAAATAGTGCCGAAGGAATACTGGAATTATAGGAAGGTTTTCGAAGGTCGACCAAAGGGACAGCTACCGCTCTCTCGACCTTGGGATCACAAAATAGAGATCAAAGAAGGAATGGATCACTCGCTCAAACCCAAGCTATACAGTCTTAGCCCTGGAGAGCAAGTGGAACTCAAGAAATTCATAGATGAAAACCTCCAGAAAGGATTCATCAGAGAATCCAAATCGCACATGGCATCCCCATTCTTCTTCATCAAGAAAAAGAACGGGAAACTACGACCAGTAATGGATTATCGCAAACTCAACGAAATAACGATCAAGAACAAGTACCCTTTGCCGATCATTCAAGAATTACTGGACCTTCTGGCCGAAGCCATATACTTTTCACTAATGGATGTTGATACAGGATATAACAACGTACGCATGAAGGAAGGAAGCGAGAAACTAGCCGCGTTCGTCACCAATCTAGGAATGTACGAACCTCTGGTGATGTTCTTTGGATTAACCAACTCGCCGGCAACATTCCAAACTATGATGAACGCCCTCTTCAAAGACCTCATCTATGCCGGACTAGTGGCAATCTATATGGACGACATCCTAGTATTTTCTAAAACAATGGACGACCACATCAAGACAGTTCGAAAGGTTTTACAGATCTTACAGGACAACGATCTGTACCTACAACCCTCGAAATGCCACTTCCACAAAAAGAAAATCGACTACCTTGGATATGTTATATCACACAGACATCTGGAAATGGACCCGATTAAAGTGGCCGGCATTATGGACTGGCCAACTCCGGGAAAAGTCAAAGAAGTGCAATCATTTTAGGTTTTTGCAACTTTTATCGCAGGTTTATCAAAGATTACTCAAAAATAGCACGACCGCTATTTGAGCTAACACAGAAGGAACGCACCTGGGATTGGACACCAGCATGCGAAGAAGCGTTTCAAACGCTAAAACGAATATTTACAGAATCTCCAGTGCTCGTTATGCCAGACACAAGGAACCCGTTTCGCATTGAATGCGACGCTTCCGACTTCGCCACCGGAGCAGTTCTATCACAAGTCGCCGAAGATGGAAAATGGCACCCATGTGCTTATATCTCCAAGTCGCTCTCACCAACAGAACGCAACTACCCAATCTATGATAAAGAGTTGCTGGCGGTCGTTCGAGCTTTTGAAGCTTGGCAACACTATTTGGAGGGCGCCGACCACCCGGTAGACGTCTGGACGGACCACAAGAACCTCGAATGGTTCCGTTCAAGCCAGAAACTCAACCGTCGACAAGCACGATGGTCACTCTACCTCTCGCGTTTCGACTACAAGTTGACGCACATCGGGAAATTGGCAGCGAAATGACATTCTTATATAAAGTAATATAAGCTATGTAATAACCATAATATATCCAATACTTTTACATCGTACGGGCAAGCCATACATGAGGCGGCACGGTTGGTAGATACCACAACATCCCTCAGGCTTCCCGAACTTCACAAAGAATATCAGATATGGGATTAGAAGGTGAAGATGAGCAGGAATGCAACACCGATGACCTCTGGTAAGCAAAAGATTAAAGATAATGAAGTGACATATCAATCATACTTCTGGGTACACAGCACAAGTATCTAGTCAAGTAATGCCCGGTGATGTTGGTGAAACTCTCCATCAACAACAGGTTGACAGCAAATGTCAAGAAATGGAGGAAATATAGCCATGGTTCAAGGTTGATGCACATGCATCGGAGGGACAGCCCTCGAGACAGCCAACAAGAATGTTATGTGATTCAAAGTAGTACCAATCATTGTAATAGACGGCGGGATTTGCGAAGGCTATTATCTTTGTCAGACTGATATTCTCGGCCAACACATGCAAGAATTTTAGATAAGATCAACCTACATCAGGGAGAAGGGTTTCGTAAAGGTCAATAAGAAAGCCGAATTGTCAGCAATAGAGCCTACCTTTATAATTAACGATGGAGTTGCCGGTGCCGACAATCCTTGCCAGACTGACGTTCACGGCCAACACATGCGAGAGTGACGATGTTTGTCCAGACTTGATCGCGCAACAGCCAATACATGCAAGAGTTTTACATAAGATCAACCTACATCAGGGAGAAGGGCTTCGCAAAGGTCAATAAGAAAGCCGAATTGTCAGCAACAAAGCCTACCTTTATAATTAACGATGGAGTTGCCGGTGCCGACAATCCTTGCCAGACTGACGTTCACGGCCAACACATGCGAGAGTGACAATGTTCGTCCAGACTTGATCGCGCAACATCAGCGCGATACTGAGTCTGAATGTGAGTAAAAATGAATCAGAAGCAAAATGATTGCGAAATGCAGTAAGAAAGCCGCACGATTGACTGCGATTATCAAGACCTGGACATATGATGGAGTCCGGTCAGGCTTGACACATTAATTGTTCAAATGATTAAGAAATAGCAACGTCTAGCGAGGATATCTACTATTGTAACTAATTATGATGATTGCAGAAGCTACTATCATTGGAAGGAAAGATATAGTCCCTTCTGCACACAAGATGAAGCGACAGATGATAGGCATTGATACCGTGAAAAGCATATTATACTGCCCGACGTCTAGTACGTTCCTCAACGGTAGGCTCCCTTGAGATAGGATCCTTCCTCGCCTCAGCCGCTTTTCTCTGAGCCCTTCTTTCTCTGATCTTGGCCAGCGCACTGTTGGTTGATGCTGCGGGGTAAGCTGAAGAAAAACTGGGAAAAATCTGACTTCAAAGAATGTCAGAAAGGGTCGAAGATACTTTGAGATACGTACCAGTTCCACCATAATAATAGCGCGTCAACTTCCTCCTTTTCCTCCACATCCTCAAACAATTCCAATACACTATTGAAGAAACGCTCTGAGTCGGTGACAGTATCTGTTCGAGAAAATACAGCTGACGACGAGAGGGAAAATCGAGCCTAGAAAGGGGAATCAGAAGCAACATGCGAAGGGGTCTCTTAACAGCTACCTGCGTGGCAATGTAAGCGATCGATGCCGGTGTGACGCATTTCATACCGTGAATCCGCGCGTTCCCAGACCTTGTGGCCCTCGCATCCTTTTCCACTGAACTTGGAGATGTAAACACGTGCTTATAGGCCTATGAACATCAGCATGCGAGTTCGTCGAAAGTACCAGATAGAAACATACTGAGACGAGCAGCTGGCTCTTGAAAAGCCCTTCCATGGGTCATCAGAATTGTACCGATAACCAGCATATAGAAAAATGGGCCACTGGTCTCCTGGAATAAGCATTTCACCGTCTCGCAATTTCCGTTTGATACTGTTCGAGTGAGATG
>JBCAQO010000119.1:0-23918 GCA_039111635.1 Heterobasidion occidentale | reverse complement strand
GCCCCAGAACCCTCGGGGTTCGCAAGCTTTGACGAAGACCTGGAGGAAGAAATCGACACCACCGACTTGAAAGGTCGGGTACCGGCAGAATACCATTCCTACCTCGACATCTTCAGCGAACGACGATCGCAAAGGCTTCCCCAACATACAATATGGGACCACGTGATAAATCTTAAACCATCCTTTGTACCCCAGGCCCCGCGGATATTTCCTCTAAGCCCGGAGAAGCATGATGAGTTAGGGAAGTTCGTCAAGGAGCACCTTTCCAGAGGAACAATACGTCGGTCAACAGCACACAGCGCGGCCTCTTTCTTTTTTGTAAGCAAAAAGGATGGGAAGCTCCGTCCGGTACAAGACTATCGCCACCTTAACGAACACACCATTCGAGATGTCACCCCCCTGCCACTAATCCAAGAACTATTGGATATCATTAAAGGCGCAACGGTGTTCTCAAAGCTCGATGTTCGGTGGGGATATAACAACGTGCGCATCAAGAAAGGAGACGAGTCCAAGGCGGCTTTCGTCACACCCTTGGGACTTTTCGAACCTACAGTGATGTTCTTTGGGCTCTGTAATTCCCCGGGAACTTTCCAAGCCATGATGAACATGATCTTCCAAGAACTCATCCTGGCCCGAAAAATAGCGGTATATATGGACGACATCCTCATCTTCATGAAGACCACAACGGAACACATTGTGATCCTTCGGCGAGTCCTCCAAATCCTGCGCGACAACGATCTTTACCTCAAACCAGAGAAGTGCGAATTCCACAAGGAGAAGCTGAACTACCTTGGGTACACGATCTCAAAAGACCACGTCGCTATGGAAGACTCGAAGATTGAAGCTATCCAGGAATGGCCCATCCCACGCACAGTTCGCGACATCCGCTCTTTCTTAGGCTTAGGGAACTTCTACCGACGATTCATTGATAAATTCTCTTTGATCGCTCGACCCCTGCATAACCTCACGAAGAAGGATGTGAAATGGGACTGGACCACGGAATGCCAACAGGCGTTTGATCGACTGAAGAAAACCTTCACCAGCCGACCCGTCCTGTTATACCCTGACCCGACGCGTCCTTACCGGCTTGTTACCGACGCTTCCCTCGCAGCATATGGTGCAGTCCTCTTACAGGAGGGACCTGATAACGACTGGCACCCTGTTGCATACCTCTCAGGATCGTTCTCACCGGCCGAACGAAATTACGACGTGCATGATCGCGAACTCCTCGCCATCATCAAAGCACTGGAACACTGGAAACACTACCTCAAAGGCGCTCGACACCCCTTTGAGGTCTGGACGGACCACAAAAACCTGGAACACTTTAAGACGGCGCGCGACCTGTCAAGGCGACAAGCGCGCTGGAGTCTGTTTTTGTCCCGATTTGATTTCCAACTCAGTTACAAGGCTGGAACTACTAATCATGCCGATGCTCTGTCCAGGCGTCCAGACCTTAGTGAGGGGGTGGAATCTGATAACAAAGCACAGACTCTACTCCCGTCCAGATTTTTCACCGAGTCCAGCGAAACTCTAGTAGAGCCAAGCGTAGGCATACACGTCAAAGCAACAGAACTCGTATCCTCGGACATCCTCTCCCTTATTCGACACTCGTGCTCGGAACACGATTTACTGGTTGATGTCGCCCTCAAGAAACTGCTGGAAAAAGGTCCAAACGCAATGAAGGGCGACCTAGGAAAATGGACACATGAAGAGGGCATCACAAGACGCGACGGTTACATATGCGTCCCAAAGGACGACCTCCTTCGACGAATGATTGTCAAAACGCACCATGACACTATGGCTACAGGACACCCGGGCCGAGCAAAGACCTTAGAATTGGTCCAACGCCATTACTGGTGGTCAAGCATGACCAAATTTGTACACGCATATGTGGATGGATGTGCGGTTTGCCAATCTACCAAGAACCTTCCCCATAGGACCCATCCACCGATCCAACCGCTGGAAACCACAAACGTCCCTTGGCGTTTTATCTCCACCGACTTTGTGACAGACCTCCCGGAAAGCAGAGGCTACGACTCGATCAACGTGGTAGTCGATCAGGTCTGTCAAAAGGAATAGTCATAACCCCGTGCAAGAAGACAATCACGGCCGAAGAAACCACGACGCTCTTCCAGGACAATGTGTTCAAACGATATGGTTTACCAACCAAAGTGGTGTCCGACAGAGGTCCTCAATTTGCGGCAAAGTTCACAAGGGAACTATGGAAAGGAATGGAATCACCCCTGCCCTCAGCACGGCTTACCACCCCCAAACGGACGGAGAAACAGAACGGGTAAACCAAGAGATTGAGCAATTCCTGCGAGTTTTCTGCAACTACCATCAAGATAATTGGGTAGACTTGATCCCCTTTGCAGAATTCTCCCACAATACCCGAAGACACTCCGCCACTGGGAAGTCGCCGTTTGAAGTCCTTTATGGGTTCAATCCACCATATTCGGTCGACTCAGCTCTGGAGACCAAGGTGCCCGCAGTAACTGAACGTTTGCGGCTAATCAAAGAAGTCCAAGAAGATGCGGCCGCAAGTCTACAAATAGCAGCGCAGCACGCCAAGGACCGGGACCTACACAGGAAACTTCCACAGTGGGAAGTAGGAACCCAAGTTTGGTTAGAAGGAACCCATATTCGGACGACTCATCCGAAATTCAAGCTGGCACCTAGACGCTATGGCCCCTTTTCAGTGACTGAAAGAATCGGTTCTCTGGCTTATCGGTTGGAAATACCCGAAACATGGAAGATACACCCAGTGTTTCATGCCTCCATACTCACGGAATATCACGAGACAGAGGCCCACGGAAGGAACTTCCCCAGACCTGCCCCAGAGATCCTGAACGAAGAAGAGCACTACGAAGTGGAGGCCATTCTAGATTCAAGACGCCAGGGACGAGGGACCAAGTACCTTGTCAAGTGGGTCGGATACTCCGAGGCCGATAACACTTGGGAACCCTTTGCCCTCCTCAAAGATACGGCCGACGAGGCGCTTCGTGAATTCCACGAAAGCTATCCAGACAAGCCCCGACCAGCGGCGATTAGGCTTTAGAAAGATATAAAAAGGGAGACATCCCTCCCTCTTTCAAAGCAAGAACCCTCCCCAGTACATGTCCGACCACTCCTCCTTGGATTACTCCCCTGGACGTGCCATGCTCATCAGTGATGGAACTACCTCCTCCCCTTCAAGAAACCCCTCGCCAGACATCGTTCTGGCCGTGGCCAACCCCGACACTGGACGCCCTAGCCGAAGCAGCCGCCCAGCGACTCCAGAAGGAGTTCCCGTACAAATCAGTGTCCACCGAACCGCGCTCACCGTCGAAGATCGAACGGGTTCCCGAACCCCACCACGGTTTGAGAGAACTCATGACGAGCACGATGAAGGACGTCAAGCAGAAGGAAGGCATACTCCGTCAACGCCTCCGCGACCGACGTCAACGTTGGCTCAAGGAGACGCGAGGCAGGAAACGAGAGGCGGAAGAAGACCAGGAAACCCTTCGGACCTGGCATCGCCTACAACTGTTGAGGCAGGTGTACAAGAACCAGCAACGGCTGGTACATCAGCTACCAGGGCCAGAGGGTCCCCTACCAGTAGTCGAGATCTGCACCCCGGAGAATTGGAAGGACTAGGAGACGCTCTACTCCAGCGCACCACCATCTCCGCGGGCAACCAGGGAGCGAGGGCGACGATATACCCCGACGCCTCGCTGACGCGAGCGACCAGGTCAGGCTTCTGGCCTATGCAGATGATCATAGGGCCGCCTCCTGGTACGCCCGAGGGAATAATGGGGCTTACGCCCTACTCATTCATCCGGACGAGTTCTCCTCCTTCATCAATCTGGAGCTCCTACCCGCCCTCATCTCGCGCACCAACACAAGACACTCCTCCCATCCTGTCCGTCCCGTTCGGATTGACCCATTCCGCGTCCAGGCATGGAGCGAAGCTAGCAGAGCAATACCGGCTACAAGTAGTCGAGACGCATCCACCCAGACAGAATATGTCTGGGCTACAGTCCAACGACAGGCACGAAGGGACCGAGAGTCCCTACCTCCCATATCGGCAGGACAATCCACCGGGCAGGACGCAGGAGGCAGCAACGAGGAACACCCTCCAAGGTACAGGAGGAATGAGGGACGAGGGAACCAGAGGGCAAGGACAACCCCTCAGCCCAGGCGAAGCAGTCCTAGACGAACTCGACCAAGAGATTCGCCAACTCCAAACCGTCCTCGAGATAATCGAACTGAAGGAACGCATCCACACATTGGTAGAAGAGCTCCAATCCGCCAGCGTCCAACTCAGCGAACTACTTCCTGGACTCGAGCGGAACTAGATGCTTGGGACGAGGTCGAAGGCGACAATTACGACGACATCGATCCCTATTACCGGCCAGATGAAGGATACGGAGATTATGGAGACATTGGTGGAGGATATTAGGCAAGGGAGTTGAGGAACCCCTAACCTTTAAAACGGTGGCGGAGAGGAAAGGACCCTCCGCACCACAGGTACCGGTTTCACGCACAGGACGCCGGAACTAACGTCCTGCATGACGTTAAACTGTGAAAAGATAAGAAGGCAGGGGAAGTACCTGACCATTTTGCGTTGCAGCCCTCCGGTCTCAAGATGAAGGACAAGCATTCAACACTCTCGTTGTCAAGAGGTATTCTGACAAGCGAATCGGGCGTCCCGCTTGGATCCCCAGTTTTACAGGGCCCTTTCCGCATTAGGAGGCCCTTAGGATTCACAACATAACCTTGGTACTGGTACATGAATGATGCATGAATATTGGTGGGAAATCGTGTTGCATGTTCGCCATTGGGGAACGGTGGACCAACCTCGCTGTCAAGGTCTGACAGGTGTCTTGGACGTCCCACTTTGGATCTCCGGTTTTACAGGGTCGTTTCCGCATTAGGGGACCCTATCAGCGATGCAGGAACTGATGGCCGCACTCCATTAGTACCCAAAAACGGAGAAAAAGACATCCGCAACGATGTAAAACTACGAAAGGCTTGGTCCGCAATGACGATAAACTAGTTACCGTCCGGAATGACGCTAAAGCTACCAAGACCCTCGGAGCGTGGTTGTATTCTGGCAGACGGTGGAAGGGAGGGCCTCCACCGTTGCGGAACCCTGCCGACTAGGTCGAGGCGCTTCCATATTCCATACGCCCTACAGTAAAAGAATATGGGGTCGACACGGTTCAATTCCGTGCGAGGGGTTTGGGGACATGGAGCGGGTTGTCAGTCTTCCGACGACAAGGCCACAACTACTCCATGGCGCTCCCATTCTACCCTTGAAGTCCGAAGTAAGGATTCCGCTTCAAGGGCCAGTCAAGAGGCAACTGGGACCGTGCCTCAGAGCGGACGTCCGCAATGACGGTAAACTACGAACGCCCTCCATGGCGGTAAACTGGGATTACCCTTTTCTTACAGGGGTCATGAGCAGTGTCCAAACATGAGATATGTTGTGGGCATTGCTGCGTCCGCGAAGACGTTAAACTACCACTCCTTTCAGCATAGGAGATGTCGATCGACATCGTTGTTGACATCACGATGTTGATCTAGTCCGCAATGACGATAAACTACTTACTCCTTCAAGCGATAGGAGACGTAGTTATGGGACAAGTTCATTGTCCCCTAACTAGTCCGAAATGACCTTAAACTACCCTCACCCCGGAGGATTAAATCTATCGAGGCTCGGGAGGTTCAAGCCAGGCGATAGCGGACGTCCGCAATGACTATAAACTAGTTGCCGTCCTTCATGACGATAAACTGAGCTGCCCTTCTGTCTACAGGGCCATGTGAGTTGTGTCAAAATAGGCTTACAGTCTATTCTCGCAACTCTAGAAGTTATCCGGTTTGATATAGTATAAACCGTCACCATCCTTCCTCAATGGGAACCCTGTCAAGATGGCTGTACTTGGTCTAGGGCCCTATGTGCATCACTGATGAATGTTCCGGCGCACAGAAATGGTCTACCATCTTGTTTACAGGTACTCCTACGTTGGAAGATGGATAGGTCCGCAACGACCTTGGTTTAAACTAGTAGGGCAGTCCGCGAAGACTTAAGGATAAACTAGCCGACGTCCGCAAAGACGCAAAACTACGGGCGTCCGGCACGACGTTAAACTACCAGGACATACCTTACGCTGACCCCGCATAATTACCGTCAAGGTGGATACCATGGTTTATTCAAGAAACCATGGGGTTCAAAGTCTATTCCTCAAAGTCCTTACCTCGTGTCCAATACCCTTAGTGAAAAACAAACTCTGGACGAACACTCAATCTCTAACCAGGACGGGCCACCGTATGGGGCTGACAGAGTTAGGGATCTTCAAAGGGGTCTTGCCGGACTCAAGACAAGTCAAGAGAAATGTTCGCTCTTGATAGGTTGGTGGGCCTAAGCCTTTGTAAAGCGATCAACCCACACACCTGGAGTCCCCCTCGATACCGGAGATCAAGGAGATGAAGATCTATCCTGGAAACACTGAGACATGGCCTTCGGCACTTTGGAAGAAGAACGACACACACCCATCCACAGACGATGTCGCGGTGAGGAATGGTTTCACTCCTAGATACGATCGGGGTTTCCTGTTTTTCCGGATGTACCTAGTGTTCGTTTGATTGCTGTTCTAGATGATACCTTCTGGTGTTGGCACGATACACAGATGTTGGTCACTGTTATAGGCGACGATGAGAATATCCTGAGATATTTAATGAATTTCTGAAGTAGTGCCGGACCACTAACGAGGACAATACTCCGTAAATATGAGAATAATGAGGAGAGGCTTAAGAACTTTGTGATTCAAGTTGCTGAGGTGCTCCACAGATTGAAGGCGAGCTACTAGTTCGTCTAGTATCCCTTCAAGTCTTGAAGCTTATCTCCAACTGATATCACTCAAAGAACTTATTGACTGGCACTGACTGACTGAGTAAAAGTAAGGGGGAGAGAAGGTCTCTGCCTAAAGCAGGACAATCAGCCTCCTTATATACTATTTCAAGTGGGAATCTCCTTCCTAGTATATACAGGCTGAGTAGAGTCATTGTGAGTCACAAAGAATGCTGTAGAAATAAAAAGAATAGGGAGGAAAGCAGAGGAACAGAAAGGAAAGCAAGAGAAAGGTTCAGAATGTGGTAGAATGTTCCTTCAGCTTCCTCTAGAACTGATCAGAACCTTTTCCTCCTTGCAGCTTGGAATGGCCTAGACCTTGTCCCTTTCCTTAACATTCTCCATCCTTCCACTAAGGTTCCTTTCTATTCTACCAGATTCCACTGCTTTCTTTCCATTCCTTATTGTTGTGCCATGGTCTAGCCCTTTCTAAAATAGACCCTAGGCTCTGGAATCTGTCCCAAAAGCGAAATATAAGTATGAAAAGGGATAGGGAATCAAGTTTAAGTGGTAAAAATACTCGAAAAATATGTAGAAAATCGGAATTAATTGTCCCTTCCATTCTAAGTCATTTCCCTTCTCTTCCTTCTAGTCAGATAATCTGTCCTCCATTCTATCATCACTATTTGATGCCTAACAATGTGTGAGCGCGACAACGAGTTTCTATTTCATCCTATAAATCATTCGCACAACACCTTTCTGCATCGTCGCCAGATGACACTGGCTCAACAAACCTACCAGGGAGCCCTGGTCGAGTAGCTGCCTATTGACTCTAGGAGTGTACTCACACAAAACGTGCGGTGAAGGAAGAACACCGGGAGAAGGGACAGGGTATTGTGGCTATGCCCCGAACTTCAAATCAAACAGCTCAACGGAGAAGGAAAACTCCTAGGCGTTGTAAACGACGTAGGTCGGTCCTCGCCCCAGAAAACGAAGCGATATTGGGAAGACGCATCCCAATCTATTTTGACGACCAGCAAGCAATTGTATGTGGAATGACGATGAAGCTCGTTTCTGCTCAAGCGAGTAGTCCCCTCAGGAGTTGGGACCTAGAAAGGGGGTAATGTTATGACTTGACCGATCGGGGCCCTTCGGGGCCGGTCTATCCGATGGTTCAAGCATCACATGCTAGGCGGCTCTACTACGGAGCATACACCAAGGTATTCGGCATGTCCTTAGGAGCCGACAAGACCGATGGTTCTTCAAGACATCGGTAAAGGCTATATGAGAGGGACATGAGGCTCACAGAGTTCACACAGTAATGAAGAGACGTATTCACATGCCATGGGCTTAGGGCTTATGGGTAAGCACCTCGTCGCACCATGATGGATCAGTGCGACTGGAGAAGTACAAGAGTAGGCGCCAATGAGAAAGACGGCGGCCACAGCTCTCCTAGGATGGAAACCTGGAGAAGCACACGGACTCTTACCCTATACCCTATACAGTATATAAGGCCCCTAGAATAGGCTGAGGATCTTCAGTCTATTCTCTTTCGTTCTTTCGTATCTTCGAATACGAAGCTCTTTGTTCCCCCTGTATCTACACATACAGGATTCTTAGAGCCAATCATTATCCCCTCCTGTATCAACGCCTGATACAGTCGAGACTTCGTCCACCACTCAGTCCATTGTGCGACCTAGGGAAGAACCTGTTACTCTTGGGTTATTGAACGAGCAGTTCATAACACCTTCTATTTTTCTGCCCTTTTACATCTCTCTGCATGCCTCGTCTACCTTTCGATCCGAATTTGCTAGTCTGCCCCGATTATGCCTCACCGGATTTTGAGGAAACCCGTAACCTCTCCCGCTTCCCAGACGAAGATCTCGCCGCCACCGCTCAGCGTCTGGTTGCGATATGGACCGCGGGCAACACGCGCGATCGCCAAGCATGGACCGCTCAAGTCACGGCTGACACGCAAGCTGCTGCCGACGAAGAACGCGTCCGCCTCGAACAAGCGGAAGCGGACCGTGCAGATGTTGAAAAAGAGTTAGACAAGAAAAAACCGAAACTCTTACCTTTGAACAAGGCCGGTATGCCCTCGATTCTCCCCGTGCATTGCTCCCCATATGCTTTCCACAAACTAGAGCTCCTCGACTACGTTACTCTATTATTTTACACCCGAAGGGTGCCATGAAGGTCGCGAGTCGTACAGATCACTTGCGGACGACACTTTCACACTCGCTCGCGCTCCGACGATGGTCTAACCCTGCGCTCCGCCTCGACATCTCGCCCTTCGCGGAAAGTCATCCCGGATGCAGATCTCACCTGGGAACAGTTCACCTCTGCCAGGAGCATCTATATTGACGAAATCCAGCGCGCAAAATGGCCTGTAGCCTTGACGGAGCAAACGGTCGACTTCCTCTTTGCTCTGGAGCGGCACCCTACGGCTCATATCCTTGACTACGGCAAAACAGTCATGCTGCGCGTCCAATCGTATGTCCGGCGCCTGTGGCACACCCAGCTGAAGACTGCCGAAAATTTCAACATCTCGGTCATCAATGATGCCGTGGTCACTCGCATCAGCGAGGAGTATCTCCACGCGCACCAATACGCGACCATCCTGCGGTACGCGTCCTGTTCCTGTTCCCCTCGTGGCTATTCGCTTATTCCTTCCCTCCCTCCCTTCCCTTTTTCTCTCCCATTCCCGTACCACTTCTCTTCTCTGTCTCTCATTGCCACTCCTCCCGCGCACCGCGCCCGCCATATCGCGCACCGCGCCCGCCATCTCGTGCATTGCACTCACCATCACAACCCTCCCCGCCATACCTTTTGGTGCACCGCACCCGCCATTGCATTCGCATCGCCCACCACGGGCCGCCACGGAATATGTTCCCTCCTCCGCCATTTCCCGCGCACCGCGTGACACCGGTTGGCCCCCCCCTTTTCTCCAGCCAAGAATCTCGCCTCCCCGACTTCCGCTATCCTACCGATCGCCGCCCTCGCTACAACTCCCCCGCTTTCTCCTCTAAGCGGCGTCGCTCTCCCTCCCCCCTCCCCCCTCCAGTCCCCTCCGCTCGTGAACCCCCTTCTTTCTCACGCGAGCCTCCTCATCAACGCCACCGCCTCTCCAACCCACCTCCCTATCGTTCTTTTCAACGGGGCACCGAACCCCCCACCCCAATTGTCTGCGCCTTTTGTCTTGGACGTCACAACCACGACCTCGCTCGGTGTCGTTCCCCCACTCTCTGGAACGGGACCCCCGTTCGCTCCCTACGCAACGCGAAGGGCCGCATCACGTACCCCAACGGAACCGAGATATGCATTGATTGGCAGCACCCAGACGGCTGCCGTGCCACTACCCATGCCCACAAACATGAATGTTCGGGGTGCGGCAGTCGAGACCACGGCGCTCACTCGTGCCGTCTGGCTCAGGTCCTCTAGGCCTCTCACTCTGTATCATCCTCAGGCATGGTTGCGTCTTCTCCGTTCTGCTTCCTTACTATCCAAATACCCTAATCTTTATCAGAGCCTCCTTCACGGTTTCCATCTAGGCATTCCTCCCATTCTATACACTAATGCTCCTCCAAATAGTCCCTCCATTGTTTCACTCTCTTCCGAATTTTGCTCTATTATTGACTCTGAATTTTCGAAGCACCGATATCTCGGCCCTTTCACACGCGCTACGCTAGAATCCCTTATTGGTCCTTTTCAGACTTCACCCCTTTCCCTTGTACCGAAACCTCACAAACCTTCTTCCTTCCGCCTTGTTCAGAACTTTTCCTTCCCATACGCTACGAGCCTCACTCATGCATCCATCAATTCATACATCTCTTCTGATAATTATCCTTGCACGTGGGCACCTTTGCCATCTTTTCTTTCCTAACATGGCATCTCCCTCCAGGCACGCAGGCAGCTGTCCGTGATGTCGCAGAAGCATTCCGCACCATTCCGCTGCACCCATCCCAGTGGCCCGGCACCGTCGTACGTCTATCTGGCAACGACTCCTTTGCGATTGACACCAATGCCGCCTTTGGCACGGGCTCTACCCCGGGCATATATGGCAACCTCGAAGATGCTGGGGTCGACATTCTGCGTTCTGTCGGTCTCGGCCCCATCTCCAAGTGGGCCGATGACCATGTCTTCTTCCGCATGCTTCGGGAACACCTCACGGCGTACAATCGTCAGCGAACCGCCTGGCGCCGTCATGTTGTTGCAAACGGTGGATGCCAGCGTTCAGGCGGCCGCATATGGTATAATGGTCCGCTCCTCCCTGACGGCTCTCATGCAGAATTTGAGGACGACATGTGTTCTTCGGTCCGGGATCTCTCTACCCGATCTCCGCGCTCTCCGGAAGATGCCCGCTACACTTCCAACCTTACCGACGTTGACTTCATCACCGCTCAGCTGGGCATACCCTGGCAAGCTGAGAAAGACATACACTTCAGTCATGAGTTTCCTTTCACTGGTTACCTCTGGAACCTCGAATTGCGCACTGTGACTATCTTAGATACCAAACGCGAGAAATATCACCGGGCACTCACCGAATGGAAGACCTCTCGTGTCCACGCTCTATTAGAAGTCCAGAAGCTGTACGGTAAACTCCTTCACGCTTCTTCGGTAATACCCGAAGGACGCGCGTACCTCACTGGCCTCGAGGCTATGCTCTCGCTTTTCCACGACGAGCCCTTCAAGCCTCGGACCCCCCCTCGACACACCCCGGAAGAGATCTCCTGGTGGCTCGACAAGCTCTCTTGCCATGTCCAACCCCGACCCATCCCAGGTCCTCATACAATTGCGGATCTCGACGCTTTTTCAGACGCCAGCTCAGGCGTCGGCATCGGAATCGTCATTGGATCCCACTGGCGGGCATGGACGCTCCTCCCAGGATGGTGCGCGGACGGACGCGATATTGGCTGGGCCGAGGCGGTGGGTTTCGAACTCCTCGTTCGCACCTTTCTTGTCCTCCACCCCTCCTCCCCCGACGACCATCATTTCCTCGTCTACGGCGACAACAAGGGTGTTGTCGAGGGCTGGTGGAATGGCCGCAGCCGCAACAGGCATGTCAACATCGTCTTCCGACGAATACACACCCTCCTCAAGGAACGAGGGGCGGTCGCCCACACCTGCTACGTCCCTAGTGCGCGCAATCCGGCGGATGCACCTTCCAGAGGCATCTACGCCTCCTGGGACCAACTCCTCCCTCCCGTCCCCCTCCCCGACAACCTACATTCCTTCCTTGCACCCGTCAAACCGCCCCGCCCCCTACTTGGTTCCCTCTCGCGTTAGACCTTCGCAAGCGACCCTCGCTCACTCTGTCTACACGCCTGCGGCGGCTACCTCAACGCGTGAGGCACTCACACCCATCGGTCCCTCCTCGGGCCCCTCAAACGCAGCAACACCCATTCCCCCCCTTCCATGGCAGCGTTTCGATGCTCCACTTCCGCTACCGCCTCCTAATACCCACCCACCGCGTCCATATCCTGCAGGGCTACAGCTCACCCCCTCCATACTTCGCCCTCATTGTCACGCCCAGGACCGCTTAATTAGATGGCTCCCTCCATTTGCTCGTACTTCTGATCCTCGCGCGTTTGACCATGCCCGTACCGAACATGTCATGCTGCACGGGTGGAAGTCCTCAACTCTTGAGATGTACGGGTCTGGGCTCCTGATATACCATGTCGTGTGCGACGTCAAGTGTGTTCCTGAGCTCCATCGCGCTCCCGTATCCACCCCCCTAATTCAATCTTTCATATCTGCCCTCGCGGGCTCCTACTCGGCCAGCACAATTAACAACTACTACGCAGGCATCCGTGCCTGGCATTTGATCCATGGCCTTCCATGGACCCACGACACAGCCCTTATTTCAATCACTCTGCGTGGCGCCGCTGACCTCGCACCTCCCTCATCGACAAAAGCGAAGCGCGCGCCATATACAGTCGAGTACCTCCTCGATGTACGCCAACACCTGACGCTCGACAACTCACTTCACGCTGCGGCCTGGGCATGCGCTACTTCTCTTTTCTACGGTGTTGCTCGAGTTGGGGAACTCACAGTCGACAAGCTCTCTGCCTTCGACCCCAACCCATGTCTGCCGGGCCAATGTTCGATCTGTCGTTCGCGACGGCCCTGCCTTGCACCGCCATCTTTGTACCACAAACGAAGACCTCTGACAACGGCCAAGAGATCTACTGGTCCCCGAACCGAATCTGACGGACCCAGATGCGGCGCTCCGTCACCACCTTTCCCTCAACTCTCCAGCAGATGATGAACATCTTTTCACGCACACTGTCAAGAACAAACGCCGGGCCCTCACTCACGTTGCATTTCTCAGGTGCATAGGGGCCGCCGCTGCACGCGCCGGCCGGCCTCCCCTCCAGGGTCATGGTTTTCGCATAGGCGGAACTCTCGAATATCTCCTTCGAGGTATTCCTTTTGATACCGTTCGCGTAAAAGGACGGTGGGCCAGTGACGCCTTCCAACTTTACCTCCGCCATCACGCAGAAGTCATGACCCTTCACATCGAGGCCCACCCTTCCGTGCATCGCAACTTTGTACGTTATACAATGCCATCAGATTCTTCTTCGTAAGGTCAGTTCGCCACTCCTAGTCTTCGGGAATTCAGCCAAGCCCCTAATGCGTCGTTGCTCTCCTACGTAGCCGGGTATCGCTGCTTGCCTGCCTTCCTCTTTAGTTAGGTGTCGGAACCCCTGCGGGCTTCTCCCTCCTTATTGCACTCTCATTTGTCACTTGCATGTATCTACTTTGAATTGTTTGTTTGGTCTACCAATCCATGTCTTTGCCACGTCTCACAGTTTTACAGGAATCAATGGCTTCGCATTGATCCTGTCATTTCCTATGCGAGCGGCGGAGTCTATAGATTGGTTTCTAAGGAAAGGAAAGCATGACCTGACCCTAGAATGAGGTCTACGGACGACATGAGCTCGCAGTCTCCTCACTTAGACATTCTATTCCTTCCGGTCATCCTGTCTGCTGCCTCTGTGGCACACTTTCTAACACAACTCTTTCCTTGGCCCACCCTCCCTGATCCCCTATGCTTAAGGCACACTCTTTCCAATTATGCCATCATACAATGTCCTTCTATGGTTCCACATATTCGCCTATAGACTGCGCCGCTTAATCCTTCTGACATGCTATCTCCGCCCATATGACACACATGATTTACCTCCCTCCTTTTCTGCCCATAAAAGCCCACCTTCGCCTGTTCCCTACTCCTCAGTTTCGTGCAAGCATAATGCCTTCCCCATCCCCACATCAGGCTTCACCTGCACTTTCAGGACAGAATTCTCCCACCTCTTCCATAGCAGGCCCTCTTCCACCAGTCGTCACTTTCATACCCATTCATGCATACCCCCATGCTGTTACGCAATCTCCCAACTATCTCTCTTCCTGGCATGTCTCCTGTCGCCCTGCTGAACCCATTCGCATTGGCTCCCGTGTTGCTGTCATTGACTCTAGGCGCTTCCAGTACCTCTGTGGTGAGGTCCGTGGTGTTAGAGCAATTGAGTTGCACTGGATTGAATTTTGGATTTCCACCTACGCTGGACGTGACATCCTCCTATCCATTCCTTTCATATGGGCTTCTACCCCTTTCCCCTTCTCCCTCTTCCACCACCTCTGCCGTACCTGGCTCCTCGATACATCTGCTCCCCTCTCCCCAGGTCAGCTTCCAGATGTGGACGATCCATGGCAGCATTGCACCCACCTTCGACCGGTTGTTGGCCATCGCACAGCACAGTGCAAGGAGACAGATTTGAGAGAATGGCAGCTTCAAGGCTGATGCCCTCTACCCTGATCATTATGCGGCCTTTGATATCCCTTTTTAGACTCCTCGCACCTTATTCGCTCCTGCCATTTCATGTGGTGTTCTGTCAGCTCCTGTACATTTTCTCCTGTTCCTCACTCTCAACTGGATATCTAATGGATTAGGTTTGCTTGCAGTACAGCGATTAGCTCTCTTTGGCTCAGACCCTCCCTCCATAATGTCCCTTCTGTTCCTGAGCCCTACCCCCTATCGCTGCTTGCCTGCCTTCCTCTTTAGTTAGGTGTCGGAACCCCTGCGGGCTTCTCCCTCCTTATTGCACTCTCATTTGTCACTCGCATGTATCTACTTTGAATTGTTTGTTTGGTCTACCAATCCATGTCTTTGCCACGTCTCACAGTTTTACAGGAATCAATGGCTTCGCATTGATCCTGTCATTTCCTATGCGAGCGGCGGAGTCTATAGATATCTGTCCAGACACCGGTGTGTCTGTCTAATCGGGGACTTGCTAGAGGCATCTGGGGGCCTAGGAGTGTCTGTCTAGGTTGGTACAGACACTTTCCAGTTTGCTGATGGCCCCTCAGCATCGGGCGATAAGTGCCATGACAAGTACTCTTTGAGGTGATCGACAAGTCGGAATAGCTGTAAGAACGACGCGATTCTCAGCCGTTGAGTGATGTTTGGGTGGTCGACGAGAATACGAGATAGACTTGATAGCGACATCAGTTCGTTGTCGCTGTCTGCTACGGCAATGGCGACGGATCTATGCGGTCCGGTGGTCTGTTTGATCATGCTTAGTGCGCCGGAGAAGCCGGCCAGCTCCGGCCCTTCCCACATCCCAAAGTCCCAAAGTCTACAACTTAGCGAGGTCTATAAGCACACAAGTTCATTGGCTACTAGTGCCAAAGTCCATTGTCCACTAGTCTAATAGACCAACCTCTCACCGTTCAGCCGTTCCCCGCAAAGCGAGCTCACTCCTCGATCACGCCCGGGACGGTGAGTGCATTCACGTTCGAGAATAAATGTCATTCATGTACACAGGGTCAACAAAATATGGTGATAATTATATGATTATGAGGACACCTGGGTCGTCGAAGGATGCCGCTGCTCGGGCGCTTGTTGCTCGAGGCAAGGCTAGGAAAGAGGCCGGACAGCGGCTGCTTATGAAGGGTGAAATCCATTCAGCGTGCGGTACAATTCTCGACACCGCGATCACGAGCGCGCAGGGCGGAGCTCTCCTGCGTGGGTGCGATGTGGATGGGTGGTGCCTGTACTCGTACATGGCAGCGAGCAGCTGGACGTGATGACGAGGCTTGCGGCGGTCTTGTACTAGGTAGTGCACCGTGGTCACGAGGACGTCACGGCGGCCGCGCGGGGTACGGTACGGTCCATGCACGGAAGCTTGCGAGCAGCGACCACGGGATGCTGAAACCTAGCCGGACACGTCCGCAATTCGGCCGATGTGGAGGGATAGATGAGACCGTGTTTTGCACCTCGATAGTTAAAAAGCGGTCACGTTATTGTCCTGTCAACGTCTCAAAGGCATGGACCCACTCTCAGCTTTTGTTAGATTCAGATCACGTACGTACATTGAGAATCGGGGGAGAAAACAGAATTGCGGCATGCTGCGCTGAGGCCCTCGATTTCCTACCGATCACTCATGCTTACTGCCGCGGTAAAGGAACGGTATCGGGAACCGAGCGTCAGAATCCACGATGACAGTAGGCACGACGGCTTCAAAGGTCTCTATCCATTTCTTCTGCACATTGCAATCCAAAAGCTTCAGCGTCTCGAGCGGTGCCTTCGGCGTGCGAGAAGCGAGTGCTCCCACGAGCTCTTCATCTGATCGCGGTGTCCCTGGCGCGACGTCGTGGATGCCCAACAGCTCCCACAGGGCGAGGGTTTTCAATGCCGGAAATAGCAGAGTCGGTGCTTCATCTGGCGGCTCGCCCGCACGCGACTCCATCCTGAGCGAGCTCACGAGATGCCTGGCCGCCGCGCCCCGCACGTTTACCGTCTCCACTCGCTTCGCGGGGCGGAGCGTCTCCTGCCAGTGCCCTGGCTGGAACCAACTCTCGTAGCCCGTGTCTACCGACAGCTCTCGCAGCCCGCCGAGCGGAAGCACGGCGCAGACGGACTCGAGAAACCAGCGGGGGACCTCGCCGTCGGGCAATGGAAAACGAATGGCGACGTCGAGAGGCAGAGCGCTGAATCGGGTCGTGTGCGCTTTGAGAGGTCCGAAGGAAAGCCTGATGAATGTAGCCCACGCGCCGTTCATGTAGAGATGCTCGATGGGGTGTATCGTGGCTGCCGCGGCGATCCGCTCGGTGATGAATGGGACAAGCGGATGGCAGTCCTCCCTGTTGTCTGAGAAAGATACGCATATCATCCGGATCGAGGTATGGGCAGGGAGATCCAGGCTAGCTGCAAGACGGCAACAGCCACCCAGACCACCTTCAAGACGTAGCACGTCGAGGTGCGGGAGGGAGACGCTGCGGGACTTTCCCAGCGAGGCAGGGCCAGGCAACGGAGGGGGTTGAGATGTAGGACCTCGAGGTCCGGCATTCGCTCGAGGACGTCAAGTAGCTCATCGTAGGTGTATTCCAGTGGCGTCCGATCAGTCGTCCACATGTGAATTTTCAGTGAGACAAGGCTTGCCGACAATACGGTGTGATTTGGGGGGACGTAGCAGTCGCTAAGCCAGACGTGGCGCAGGCGTGGGGTGGTGTTTGCAAAAAGGTCTGTAGGCAGCGTGCTCGTGCTCCTACAGTAGATCTCGACAGATTCCAACATTGGCGCGGGGCGGTTGAGGCGCGCGAGGACCGAGGTCATGTTGCCTTGACGGATATCTCTGAGCTGAAGGTGCCGCACGTGGTCGATGTGTTCGACGACGCAGTCCAAGAGCGGCATGCAGTCTGCATCCGTGTACACATCGATAGGCGCTTGACAGGCGCGACGCGCCATCTCCAGAGCCCACTCGATGCCGATGGTATTGTGATTGATCTCTGTCCAGAGACATGGATTTGCGATTGCTACGGCGCGCCAACGCGCGCACACATGTGTCGCTGGTACGATCCAGGCGAGTCGAGTATGCGACGACATATTGCCCCATGGTCCGACAACCGGGTTGAGGGTGATGAGCCAGACGAAGATGCAGGTGAGTATCTCGGGGGGGATAGAATGGACGTGGAAGGGTGCAGAGGCTGCGCTGGTAGTTTGCAAGCCAGCGGAAAACTCGTCTGCAACGTCGGATGGCAGCCGTGGAATGGCAGGAGTGGTTGTGCTGAGCAAAAATAAGAAGTGGGTTGGATTGACTGCGTTGAGAGAGGATCGTGCACGTACCTTGAGATTGTATCAGGCATATTTCTCAGTCCTCGCTTTGTAAGGAAGATGCGCGCTGCCAGAACTTGGAGAGGGGCTATTCAAAATTCTCGTGAGCAAGGCCACGCGCTCGTCACAACCTTCTCTGTCCCAAACCGTGACATTGGGGAACTCCTTGTTCTCGAAACCGTATCAGAGCAGGAAATGCATTCTGATGTAGCTAGTCTGCGATCACAGGTCTCTCGTCGCACGTTGAGTACGAGCCAATTGGCAGCTACATTGCCTATCTCTTCTTTGACCCTCTGCCATTGATATCCCCCAGCAAACGTCCTGTCCTAATGACAGGCAATCTCGTCCACACTACATACCGAATCTAGCATGCTCTGAACCACGCCGCGATGCTCGGGATCACTCAGAGAAGAGACGGTTTCACACCATCGGTGCTTTGGTTAGCGTCTGGGATTTATGGAGCGTCGTAACTTTCACCCGTCCGATGCTCTGACCAAACATGCTCGGTGCATCACTCATGTAAGTTATCGAGCTCTCTCACAACTGACTAATGACTCTCACTCGTATCCCTGTGCTCTTACGCGTAGCATGGATGTTTGAGGGTCGACATGCAAGCAAATCAGGTGAAAAGATGAAACGCAGCTTTCGAAACCTTGAGAGCCTTTCCATGTTTCTTGCGATATTGTCAGGCGATTTAAAGAATACCCGCAGAGGAGCTTCAGGGCCCATCCTCATTTTCCTCTCCCTGTTCCTTTCCCTCTCATTACTCTCCGTTCATGTCTTACATCGAGCACGGCACTTTCAATCTTCCCGACTTCATCTCTTACTGTCGGTATCCCATCTGCACCAACCCCCATGGACATGAAGTCGCCGCAGCCTCCGAGTCCTGGCTCCTTGCTAGTGCTCCCATGACTGCGAAGAAGTGCCGGGAATTCAAAGACCTCAAAGCCGGGAGCCTCGCGGCCATGTGCTATCCTGACGCGGACAAGGGCCGTCTGCGCGTTTGTGCGGATTACATGAACTACCTGTTCAAGCTGGACGACTGGTCGGACGAGTTCGATGTCAAAGATATCGATAGCATGAAGGATTGCGTCATAGGCGCGTTGAGTGATCCGGTCGGGTTTGAGACGAATAAGGCGGTTGGGAAGTTGGCCAAGTGGTAAGTCTATCCCCCAATTTCTCATACACAGAAATCATCTTCGGGCAGTTTCTGATGATTTTACAGTTTCTTTGGGTGCTTTGTACAAGACGGAGGTCCCAACTGCACTCAGCGATTCATCCATACGATGGTGCTCTTCTTTCGCGCAGTGACGCAACAAGCTCTTGATCGTGAACACAACAATATCCCTGACCTTGAGTCGTATACTGCCCTCCGACGGAATACCAGCGGATGCAAGCCTTGCTTTGCCCTCATCGAATACGCCGCCTGCATCGACCTCCCCGACATGGTCATGAAGCACCCTTCCATAGAAATCCTTGAGAATGCGACAAATGATCTAGTGACATGGACTAACGTGAGGTTTTGTCTATCTTGCTCGTTCAGCTTGTGTTTTGATCCTTGCGTTCGTTTATCAGGATATCTTCTCTTACAACGTCGAGCAGTCTCGAGGTGACAATCACAACATGATCACCGTCATCATGAATCAGCAAAGTCTTTCGCTGCAGGAAGCGATTGACAGCGTTGGTGAACTTTGCAAAGACACCATCGATGCCTTCGAGTTTACTCGCCGCTCGCTTCATCTTGGGGCCCCGACCTCGATCGCCAGGTTCAGTTGTACATTGACGGCCTTCAAAATTGGATCATTGGCTCATTACACTGGAGCTTCGAGACGAAGCGGTACTTCGGGGACCAAGGGCAGGAGATCAAGAAACAACTCGTTGTGAAACTTCTTCCGAAGAAGAACGCTGAGGTATGTTTTTCTGATACTCCTTGGGCAGTTTCCAACGCTTGACGTTCAATACTCGTTTCAAGGTCTCTTGAGTATCCAAGTTAGGACGCTTTGAATGAACATCGTGCGTATCTCTCTCCGGGATGACCGAGGGCATCTGGTCTGCATGTATGCTATCGTTTATCCTCTCCGGGCTTTTTAATTCCAATAATTTCAATTTCTACCTTTCGAAATAATCACTCCACCGACAACATCATCGTTCATTGACTTTATTTCATCAACTAGAGCTCAGCCAGTCCAGTTCTTGACAGCTTCTACAGCAGTTGCCCCAAAACTATCCTAGAAAAGCGAAAGGAGACTATCCGAGCCGCAAACGTCTTTTGATTAATGTTATCTCTTCATCGACAAGGACTAGCAGTTGCACGCTGAAGCGCTGTGCCTGTCACTAAGCAGCTAGTCTTTCTATGCAACCAAGGGAGCTAGACTAACTCCGCAATGCAATCTCTCAGTTCTTCTGCGACAGTATCTGACTGCTCGGGATGTTGGACTGGGCCGCATGTTGAGTTGTAGGGCATCATGTACGTGTTTCCCTTCGCTCGTGCAAGAGGAGTCTTGAAGCTGCCATAGATCATTGACGTGCATCATCACTCCAGAGACCAGCGTTGTCACCAAAACAGGCGTTTGCAACCTCCTTCTTTGCTCACTTGCCTACCTCGTTTATCACCTTTCAGTATGTTCTACATCCGTACCCTGCATCCTGACGTCTGCATTCTCCTTATCTTGCAATGTTCCCTCAATGTGTCGACCCTTGAAACCTGAAAATGATTGGCGCTCATAAAGTCCTTGCGCCGTATAGCCTCGCACTCTCGTCTTAGTAGCTAACATTCTTAAACAGAAGCATAGGACATGAACATGGGCCAGGTGATTTGGTTACCGAACCAAGACGATGGAGTATTTGGAACTGGTCCCCAATGTCCGGATTATGGGTGGCGACATGATCGTCAAGCTCTAAGCAAGACATGATTTCGATCAGGATATTCTAGTTGGAATGCTCCAAGCGTGTGCACACAGCCTTGTGCAAATGCCGCATGTATACTGTGCGCCTTCATTTCTTCTTTCTCTGTGTTTGTCTATCAACACGGCCTTGACCTTCTCTTGTCCGAGGAACCGTGTAGTAGGGAAATTCTACGTGGTTGATTCTATGAATGCCAACGTGCCTCCTTAGAAAGACACTTTTCTCCGCACGTTCACAACACGATGGTAATGATCCAAAAGTGCCAACAATTGAGATTCTTCAGACGAGTTGGGATCTGTCGCATGTTCACAGATTGAAAAGTACGTACCCTATACTGATTGCGCGCTTATCAGCAAACATATTCATGTAATATGCAGTGTGCGCGTCTTGCTTCCAAATCCAAGTATGATCTGCTGTCCGGCAGTGTCATTGAACGAACATCGCCATATAACCAACCGCTGCAGTGCAGCTTCATTCACACTCAAAGTATCGCAGACGATAATATAAGTGATCCTGTGTCTAAGTTCGCGTTTCTGGTGCGTGTCACTCGCTATATCTATCGGTCTCGCATTGACATGCTAATGCTACCACAACACCCCTCCTCAACACGCATAACGCTCAGTATTAATAATGAACGACAGTCCCATAGCTGATTCAATGGCTGAACGAGATACCTCTGCTACAGTAACTGAATTGGAAATACCAGACATTGTATGTTCAGCTTTCTCTTCCTTCATTGAGACCAAAGCTGAATCATCGACGAAAGTCTATGTCAGACCCTCCTGTACGGGTTTCCACCTCATTTTAACCGTCTCAATCTTATGACCTTCTCATGCAAGCAGGTGGAGGGATTCCTCGAGCTTTCAGACAACGAAAAAGATACAGGCTTGGATCTAGACGAATTAGATGGGCTTGCAAGCTCCGTTCTGAAGGAGTGCAAGGAAGCGAGTCAACTGCCGTCTCTTGCAACTGCTCTGCTTCTCCTTCACGAAGCCCTTGATCTTCGTCCCGTGACTCACCCTAACCGAATAACCTTGTTGAACAACCTTGCGTTGTCTCTGGTGGTCAAATATATCTGGACAGACCAGGTTTCGGCGTTGGACGAGGCTCTTAAGCTGTTCGAAGAATTCTCGAACCTGATGAGCCCCGGCACGATGGCTGACAATGGCATTGCAAGCAATGAAGGGCTCGGGGTATGTTATTTTGCGGTTTCTTACGTAGCAACTCATTTTAATAATCTTTACGGTTTCTAGGGGTATTCGCGCTATGCAGCTCGCGCGAGCGAAGGCGAATTGTCTGCAATGATCAATCTCGCCCTCGCTACCGTGATAGAATTCTGCCAGGCTGCGTCGATCTCGGGTATCGATTCTGCCATATTCCTATTCCGCCAGGCTGTGGACTTGCGTGGAGCATCCGATATCAAACGATCGGCCTCCATGTCTGGCCTCGCCAATGCCCTCATTTCACGGTCTTTTCATACACGGCATTTTCGGGACCTGGATAACGCAGTTTCAACCATCCAAGAGTGTCTACGCACTCAGGCCGCATCACATCTCGACCAATCGCCGCTACTCGAAAGACTTTCTGCTGCTCTTGTCACCAGGTTTATCCTGGGTGGTCAAAGCGATGACTTGACGGAGGCGATTCGCGTGCGCGCTCAACAGCAAGAGACGCATAGCAAAGGCTCTGAAGCCCTTGATTTGTCTGCACAAGGCTCTCCTATCTTCGAGATATTCGGAGTGCCAGGGCTACATATGGTCGGGCAATATCGTCGGCGATTATAAGTACCTTGTGTCGCACTATACGCGGATGTATTCAGAATTCCTTTCATCTATCTTCCGTATTCTACGTCTTGTTCTTCTTACTTGCGGATCGAGGCACGGAATCATTTTGAGCTTGACTCTTGTGGTACTTCCTTACGACGATTGTCGTCTTCAAGAGCCAGCCGACACTCTTTCGGAGATTACTACTAGCGCGATCTCAGCGCAGGTGCTGCAAACCCAGCGCAGCTCAAGTAGCTAAGAAGTCAAGTATGTACAGTACGCCTATTCAAGTAAAGCCCTGGATTGGGAGTGAAGGAGGGCCCACACAGCATATGGGCACGCGGGGCACCAACGGAGCGTGTTCGCAGCTGGCCCTCGTCCTTCTTCCTCTCTCATGATGTCGCCGATTTATATCGACAGGTCATCCGTCACGTCGCATCAGCGATTGTCTTGGAAATGACTGCGAGAAACTATGATTTGCGTTCGGGCGGCCTGTTTGTGCGGAGGTGCTCGCAGAATCCGACGGGCGATGGGCAACAGGCAGGGGAGAGCACTGCGCGCGCGTCGCCTAGGCGTATGCATCTCGAAATGTGGGTATGGGCAGCCACTGAGTGGTTGAACAGTGTTGATCCAGAGACGAGCCCGATCTGCTTGCAGCTTTGCAAGACCGCAGGGTCGTGGAGAGGCTAGACTTTGGCAAGCAAGCGCGGGAAGGTGGACGGTGACACCGAGCAGCGAGCAAGCATACGATTGATGCGACTGTTGTCGCAGGGGATGAGTGGTGGCGCGCGCAGCTACTAAGCAGAGGAAAAGGGGATAAGAACAAGCAGCGAGCATACCGGAGAGCGCGCGCCCTCGCCGCGTCTGCTGTAAATTCCCTCGACTCATAAGAGGAGACACGGTGCATAGTCATGAGGTCGTGACCCGGACGTTCAAGACAGTAAGGCGGTAGATAAAGAGCAAGGCATCATGAGCAGTCGAGTGTGAAACAAGTGGGACGAGAACGACGCATAGCAGTCGCATAGCACCAAACAGCTGGCACATCATAGGCCGTCGGACTGCTGCAGGGAACCGGCCAGTAGCTTTTTTTAGCACACAACGCCTGAAGAAACAAAGCGCAGAGAGGCGAAAGGGCTCTCCGAGTCTTGGAGCGACGAACACAACATGAAGATCATAGCAACGCGTGACACCGCAAACTCGTCGTGACGGGCGCGCTCATCAATGCCCATGACAGAGCCCTACTACCGGAGCTTATGATGATTTCCAAGTTCACTTCCCCGCACAGCGACGCAGCCCATCTCTGTGGACC
>JBCAQO010000118.1:0-24602 GCA_039111635.1 Heterobasidion occidentale | reverse complement strand
TAATTGGAATCTCACCAAGCTTCGTCCTGTTTGCGGAAGTCTACACAACATGCCGCGTGTGGTCTCCGACTTGATACATCAGGTCTTCCGTCAGGTCACGGAGAAGTTGATGGTGACTATTCTCACTACATCTACGTCTGGCCCGGGTGCACACAGACGAGCCACAACCAGAATCGCAGCAGGAATCGGCCGAATCCTCGCAGACGACAGGGATGCCGATTCTGATGAGGTCCGGGACTCTCAGATCGCTGCACAAGGGTTTCAAGCGATTAAAGACGAGTTTCAGCTCCTGAGTATCCTTTGGCTTTGGGATGAGATGTACTGATACATAGCTATGCGATCATTCTACTTGTTCATTATCTTTGTAATCAGTGTAGACTTTTTTTTTGGCTCGTGATGCCGGCATCTCGTTGAGCATCTGCATTAGACTTTATATGAAGTCTATTCTCCCGCAGTCAGAAATTCTTACGCGAAATCAAAATGGAGTTACCTTGGCGCCGGGAGCTTCGCACCATTATCCTTGTAGCTCCTTGTAGTCGGCTAGCAATTTTCGCACTGCTCTTCCGTTCGATCACGATTCCAGTCGCCTCTTGCTCCACTCCTCCTCGGCTTGTTACACTTGAGGGCCATATACGGGATTGAGCAAGTCTGGGTATGATCTGCGTAGATGATTCAAACGCAGCTGCAAGCCAGCAGCCGTTGCTAGACAGAAGACTATCAATGCTAGGGCATGCACTTTTGGGAGGACTGAAGAAGAAACTTTCAGCGCTCAAACGCCGATCACGACACTCCAATGTGAGGGGCCAATATCGGATTCGCAGGCCTCATGCATGAGGCCTGCGATCCTCATTTCTTACTACTCTTTGCTGTGCAGACGCAAATAGGCCGTAAGTAGCGTGGAATGATACTTGGCACTTAGGCTCTCGAGAGCTTGAGCTGAAGGACCAAACATGGTCGCTCCCCAGTGAGTATCGCCATATCCTTGCAGGGGCTGGTTCGCTGCATTGGTTAGTACTCAGATTACAGTGCACATCGAGAGCTTCCGAACCTGCATTCATAACTGTGCCCGCATCGTTCAAAATCACAGGGCAGTCACCTTCACCGTGTTCACTCGGCACACGTCTCTAGTTTACTCTTACGCTACGTCGCTTGTTTTCTGTCGTTGAATGACTGTCGTTTCCATCCACACGGACCTACTCTATATTAAGAAAATGATGGACGCCACCATGTCTCGGTCGGTCTGGGTGCTCGCGATACCCATCTCGCGGATCGACGACCGTCTGGAATTGTCCCGATCCACTGCAGCTGAAGGCTAAGTTGAGTATAGTCCATTCTTAGGTAGGTGGTTCATGAGGAGAGGCAAGCGGTTTGTAGTACTAGATTTGTAGTGCAACTTCACAAGACGGCTCGCCGTGTTTACAGTACAGCCAAACGGCCTCTGGAACACCCGCCCGGAGGTGCGCCTCTTCGAACTCTTCGCGGCTCCCTCTCATTACGGCTTTGCATGACCGCTTGACAACGAGGCGTCGCAAGATTTTGATAGATATCCCCATGTACTCAAGCTGTATCCTCAATTGTAGTGTTTCCTCATGGTCCTTGGGAACACTATCCCGGACGGCTTCCACGATGTAGCAAGTGTAGCGGAGTGGACCACGATTTTTTACCCACTAACTTGGAAGAATTCAGCACAGCCTGCTAGTCTGGAATGTCTTGGCGAGGCTCGACTACGGCTAGCCCGTGATGATTCCCCATATATCCAAACTTTGGCACTGAATTTTCAAATTGGTCAGGTTTTCGGACTTCTTTCGGAATAGTTTGGCTTCTCCAGGAGTCCCAAACGGTTCTCTACCTAGACTCGGCTCGCATCGCTAGGGTTCCTCTGTCCGGCACACATGTCATTTTATAAAAGGACAGCGCTGTCCGTTCAGGACCGTCATCACGCCCCTCCTTCAACCTCACACTCATTTCTAATCGTCTCAAGACCGCTTCGGGCGACGTCAACGCCTTAAGACCCTCATCTCCCATATAATCGGTCCTCGACCACTTTTGCATACTGCAATCCTTCCACTCTTTACAATGATCTTCTCATCGCTTCTCGCGTTCGCACTGGCGAGCGCCCCTTCCGCGCTCGCTGCGACGAAGGGCGGCACTTTCGAGGAAGTTGGCGACACACTCGTTAGTGCTATGATGGTGAGTTTGTCGTAGTGTTCATGGACTTCAATGAACTGTGAGTCCTGACGCGTCGTAGGTGTTCCTCGGGAACGAGGGCAAAGTGTACATTCTTGACAAGGCTGAGGGTAACCCTACCCAGGTCAACGGACACCCTGCTTGGGCCGCGGTTTGGTACGTTGTGTTCCGCACCTGACAGCGCTTGGAACGGAGTTATTCACGTTCTCGTGCAGGGACGTCGAGACACGTAAAGCCACCCCCATGGATGTTCAGACTAATCCATTCTGCGCTGCTGGCATGCACTTGCCAAACGGCTCGTTTGCTACGTTTGGAGGTAACGGCGCTACATCGCCTGGTGAACTTTGTTCCAATATCTTTCTGAGGTTGCATTGAGCTCAAGCTTTTAACAGGTGGCGAAATTGGCTCGGTCAAGTACGATGGAGGGTACGCCGCCTCGTTTGACGAGACTTATAAGGACTACGACGGACGGACGTCGATTCGTATCATTACTCCATGCGACGGCGACATTACCTCTCCCGAATGCCTGTGGTACGATGGCAACGACGGCCCCAAGATGCAGAAGCAGCGTTGGTATCCCGGTGCTGAGTCTCTGCCTGACGGCAGTGTCGTGCTGATCGGTGGGTTTGTTGCCGGTGGCTACATTAACCGTAACACCCCCAATGTGAATCCTGCCGGTGACGGTGCGGAGCCTACTTTCGAGTTCTACCCGTCGAGGGGCGAGGCGAAGGTCATGGACTTCATGGTCAAGACTAGCGGTCTCAATGCCTACGCTTTGACTTACTTGATGCCCTCCGGCAAGATGCTTGTCCAGGCCAACTACTCGACCAGTACGTAGAAAGGTTTTTTCTTCTCCCACTTTGTACGTCCCTCTAATATTCTGAACCTTAGTTCTGTGGGACTACGAGAACAATGTCGAGACGCCCCTTCCCGACATGCCTGGCAAGGTTATCCGTGTTTACCCAGCGTCTGGTCCCAACGCAATGCTGCCGCTCACGCCTAAGAACAACTACAACCCGACTGTTCTATTCTGCGGTGGTACTGATATGCCGGATTCTGCTTGGGGCAACTACAGCTGGCCGATGATCAACACCTTTGACTACCCCGCATCTGCCGATTGCCAGCGTCTCACTGCCGAGCCTTTGGACGGCTCTGCACCCGCCTACGAGCAGGATGATGACATGTTGGAGACTCGCACCATGGGTCAGTTCGTTGCGCTCCCCGACGGCACGATGCTCGTTCTCAACGGAGGCAACAACGGCACCGCTGGATACTCCACTGCTACTGGCCAGACCGCCACTTACAGTGAAATGCCTTGGGGAATGTCCCTTGCATCCGGCCCTGCTTTCCGCCCTGCGGTGTACAACCCCAACGCACCCAAGGGCAGCCGTTGGTCCAACGCCGGCTTCGGGTCGTCCAAGATCCCCCGTCTTTACCATTCCTCCGCTATTCTCCTCGCAGATGGCTCTGTCTTCGTTGCTGGGTCCAACCCCAATGTCGATGTCAACACTACCACTGTCTTCCCCACCACCTACAAGGCCGAGATCTTCTACCCGTCTTACTTCGATGCCCCCACCCGCCCTAAGCCCACCGGTATGCCCAAGACCCTGTCTTACGGCGGTGACCCCTTCGACATCACCATCCCCGCATCGTCTTACTCGGGCTCTGGTAACGACGCTGCCGCGAACACCTCCGTTTGGCTCATCCGTGGCGGTTTCACCACCCACGCCCTCAACATGGGCCAGCGCTCTCTGCAGCTGAACAACACCTATACCGTTCAGGACGATGGCTCGATCACCCTCCACGTCGCTCAGGTCCCCCCGAACCCCAACTTGATCACCCCCGGCCCCATCCTCATGTTCGTCACTATCAACGGCATCCCCAGCAATGGTACCCAGGTCATCGTTGGTAACGGTCAGATCGGAACTCAGCCCACGTCGGCGGCCAGCGTGCTCCCTGCGAGCATCAAGTCGGACAAGGCGAAGGGCTCGGGCAGCCAGAAGACCACCTCCACAAGCCAGGACAGCGGTGCCGCCTCTATCCACGGCAGCGCCATCCTTGGCGCGCTCATGGCGATCGTTGCTGCTGTTGGCATGATCGGTAAGAACTTTTGCAAACTGCCATATGTAATTGTCTGATGTCGTGCTCGATAGGCTTCTGATCGTGACGTTGGAGCATCTGGGCATGTTCATAGGGATTGGATTACGACCGCTTCACGGCGTGGGTTTCATGACGAAGTACAATATCCTAGCCAACGATCCCTCCTACATCGCACTGCCGTCAATGGATCATCTGTTACTCTTCTTTTCTGATGAGGGCGCGATTGCTGTCGCATTGCTGAATATGTTTTGCTTGAACGCTCGCATCTATTGCATGGGGAAGGACTTGGATTTCTCATGACGCATCTACCACTCGCTTTGATAACCAAGGACATTGCATACTGCAGATAATCACGTACGATACCAATAACTTATTCTTTGCATCCAAACATCATTGTCTGTGAGAATTCGTCAGGTTTTTCGGGCTTGCCTCGACAGTTGTGATTTGGCTGGATTGGATTGACTGTGGAGAGCTGATTTGTCTGAGCCGTCACATCGGTCCTTCTACTTTGCCTTCAACCTCGAGCCTCTTTGCACTCGCGGTATACAGGCCAGACGGCTTCATATCTGGAGTCAAAAGTACCTGAAATCATCAGACAAAGATGCGCATGGTAGACGACGCCATCCCGCTCCCGTTGACGGCTACTGACACCGTCGCTTTCCAGCTTGCGCAGGAAGAAGAGAACGACGATGGTACCGATGTCTCCTGGGGTAAGCACCCCGACCCGCGATGCGCCGTGCTCGTCTTCCGTGTCCCGCAGGCTGACGGAGGACCACAGAGGACCAACAGCGCATCAACACGTTCTCGAAGCTCAATTCGCGCGTGCGGTCGATAGAGGAACGGCGCGAGGAGCTGAAGGTGCGTGTGCCCGGCTCCTTGCCTGTGCCCGGGGACGCGCGCTGACGATCCGTTTCCTGGTCTGCCTCGCGAGCAGCAAGAAAAAGAGGCGCTGGACGATCTGGCGATGGAGCTCGAGCTCGCAGACGAGGACGAGCCTGTTCTGTGCGCCCCATCCCATCCCATCCCATCCCCTGTCGCCCGATCGGCGCCCCTTCCACACACTGACGCATGCCTCCCGCTGTCTGCTCACACAGCTACAAGGTCGGCGAAGCCTTCCTCCACATGCCGCACGCGCGCGCGACCAAACGCCTCGAACACGACCAAGCACAGCTCGACGCGGAGCTCTCCGCGCTCAGTGCGCGGGCGGAGGCGTGCGAGACGGAGATGAAGGAGCTGAAGGTCATGCTGTACGCCAAGTTCGGCCGTGCGATCAATCTAGACGAGTGAAAACAGGTGGTGCTCGGCGGATGGGCTGCGCTACATGCTGCGTACTTCTAAGCTGATAATAAGAGGAGCGTCTTCAAATTTTGAGGTATGTGATGTGAACGCTCCGTTCTTGAGTATCGTGCGTCGTCGGTCACAGCCATGAGAGGTATGCGTGAGCTTCTCTGGTTTGTCTCCTCAAATTATGAAAAGAAGCTATCGATCCATTACGAGTCCTTCATAAAGTACTCCACTTCACTCCCTCTTCTGTCCTCCTGCAATACCACCCGTCAGAACAGTTGGCAGTTCCTGGCCTCCGATGCTATATAACAAGCCCACGGAACCTGCGATCATCAACAGCAGCGCTACGGTGGTACCAGCCAACAACACAAATGGCCTATTCAACGTCCGATGTTTGAGTACTCCGGACCTACGATTGGAAGAGATGAAACAAAAACGCACCCGCTGACGTCCTTGCGTTCGCATGACTGACCCGCCCAATTCTCCGTCCTGCCTTTGCTGTCCTTCGTAGCGGAGCACGCACAGACGAAGCACGTCCTCCCGGCCCTCGAGGCCTTCACACACGAGCCCCGCCCAGAACACGAGCTCGTCGCATTCCCACACACATCCTCGGTAGCATGACACGTCGAGACGGAATTGATGGGCTGTTGCGGGATGGACGGCGGGAGGGGGGACTGCTGCGGCTCTCTCTTGCGCAGCGCCCCTGCGTTCGCGCCGTTGTAGGTCAGCAAGACGAGATTGAGGTCCTCCTTGACAAGCGCACTGTGCATTGCAGCGCGCAGCGTCTCTGCGGCGAGCTGGTACTGCTCGCTCGCACGTCCGTAGGCGCGGGCGATCTCAGAGAGACCTTTCAACTCGAAGGCGCCAAAGCGGTCGGCGTAGAAGGCGTCGTCAGATTCGAGGAAGGAGATGATGCCAGAGAGCTCAGTGAGGAATGTCTCGGTGGCGGAAGAGGAGACGGAGAAGACGTCGAGAAGACGAGGGACGGGCGCGTCATATGACGGGAGTGAGAATATGTGCGTGTATGCGTGCGGGGCACGGTGCAGGTACGTGGAAATGATGGAGGAGAAGGAAGAGACGGAGGGTGCGTTGGAGAGGGTGAACGATGGTCTCAATGAGTCGGGTAGAACATCTATTAACGGGTTAGTTTGCGACAGTGTTGGTGATAGCGCACACGTACCTTTTGCGTCTGTTTCGTCGATGCTGATGAGTAGACCGTTCTTTAGGCCTTGCCCAACGAAGGATGCACCAGCAGCGAACTGCTCATTGCCTTGGAAAGGCTCGAACTCCTCCAAGCCGAGATGATGAGAAATGGCCGAGCTTGCATGCGGCGGTGAGAGGCGAGAGGGGAATGATGAAGGGGGATTCAAGTACACATCAGCTGCGCGGCCCAATCCCGCGAATAAAAGACACAAGGCGAGTCCTCGCATCGTGCTTGACGGCGGGAGCTTCGAGCGGCACAGCGCGACGTCCGTCACTGCCTGTGACCACCATGCAGTCACGTCACGTCACCACTGTCAGCGACACGCTCGTTCAGCTCCAGAAATTTATGGCTGAATCAAGGAGCGTGGTGAATCGAGTGAGAGGACAGGAAATGATACACGTATTTCCGGAAGAGGTGCCAGGGTCGTTTAATTTAATTTTTCCTCGCTGCTGGGTGTCGGTCACGTGACGGGCCTTTTAACGGTCGTCGGATATTGCTGTCACTGTGCAGTGTGCGGTCCACTCTCCCTCGTCTCTCGCGCTTTGCCTCGACGACGTCCGTAACGATGAACATGCTGCGCCAGCCCCTCAGGGCGTCGCTCAGGCGCTGCTATGCTACGGCGACGACGACGACGTCCACCACCACGCCGCCCTTCGTCCCTCCAGCCTCACTTCCAACAAAGGACGGCCCTCACCGCGCGCGACCCGACCGCGAAAAAGCCATCCCCAGCTCGCCCACCTTCTACACCGGCCGCTCCGAGTTCTACGACCACATGGCCACCCTCGAGTCCGCCGTCGAGAACACCCGCAGTGCCCTCCGCTCCCTCCAGCTCCTCCCCCTCCCCGCCTTCGCCCGCGACTCCCTCACCCCCGCGCAGCCCATGTGGAAGTCCCGCGACGCCATGTCTTCCATGTTCATGCGCAAGCTCACCACGGCCCGCTACCGGCGCCTCATCACCATTCTCGCCCAGCTCGACGAGTATGAGCGCATCGCTGACGCCGCCGGCCACATTGAGATGCAAAACGGCATCGCCAGCGTCCTGAGCTTGTTCGAGCGCCCAGACAAGGCCGCACAGCTCGCGCGCAAGCACATCAAGCTGGCCAAATTCGACAGGTACGGGCGCACGCACACCGTCGGCAAGAGGAAGGAGAGCACTGCCCGCGTGTGGATCATCCCCGTTCAGCCCACGCAAGAGAAGCAGCCTGCCCGCGCCCCTGCCCCTGCTCCCGTGCCCACAGAGGCGCTCTCCACAGAGCCTGTGGTGGACAACCCATTCGCGCGCACAGAATCCTCGCACCCGAAGGTCGATGTGACTATGTCGCAGATCTTGGTGAACAACATCCCTCTGAACGAGTTCTTCGCCTCCCCCGCGGACCGCGCGCGCATCGTGCGGCCGCTCAAGCTCGCCGGCGTGCTGGGCGCGTTCAACGTCTTCGCCCTCGTGCGCGGCGGGGGCACGACCGGCCAGTCTGGCGCGATCACGCACGGCATCGCGCGGGGCATCGTGGCGCATGTGCCGGAGGTGGAGATCATCCTGCGTAAAGGTGCGTCGGACCTGCCTATCTGTATCATATCTCGCCTGACGGGCGTGTGCTCGCGCGCGACACCTCTTCAGCGAAACTCCTCAGACGTGATCCTCGTATGGTCGAGCGCAAAAAGACCGGTATGGCCAAAGCGCGCAAGCGGGTGAGTTGTCCTCTTCGTCTGTCGTTTCGCTCTTCTCATGCTTCGTCTACCGTCAGTACACTTGGGTCAAGCGGTAGTCCTCCTCGTTTCGTCGCACATCTATACTGTCTTTCTTTGCTTCAATGCATATTGCATCTTCATCGCCGCTCCTCGTCTCACATCTCCGATGCCTTCAAGGCGTACGCATTCCTTGAGTACCGCATATTACAATTTTCAAGTCAGAGTTGCGATCCGATTACACAAGCTCTATAAATGAACACGAGCCCCCCAAGGCCATTATTAAGTGAATTATATATTAACATCACTGCCGCTTGCGTCTGACAGCCTTGGGTGCTACGGCGATCGGAGCAGGCGCTTGTCTCATCGCCGCTTGCCTTCGCGCCAACAATGCTTGCTGCCTCAGCTGCTGCACTTGCAGCTGTATCTCCTGTTGTGCCAGCCGTGCCTGCTGCTCTGCCAGGAGCTGCTGCTGTCTCCGCGCCAACGCTTCCTGCCTTTCCCTGTGAAGTGCCTGCCGTTGCGCCTGCGCCTGCTGTCTTTGCAGCTGCGCTTGCTGCTCCTGCTGCGCCTGCTGCTGAATAAAGACGTCCATCTGCTGCCCCTCCTGCAGATGGCGCTGCAGGCCTTGGATATCCGGGTTGGCCGGGAAGATGTGCCAGAAGTGTTGGGGCCCGACAGGGGGAGCGGGCCGCTGGGGAGGCGGCGCTGGCATCCTCGGCATGCCTGGGGCAGCGGCCTGAATGAGGTGCTGGTACGGGGGCGCATGTGCATGGTTCAGCACGCCTACGGCGCCAAAAAGAGGGGCCTGTAGGCCTACAGCGGCGGCAGGAGGGGGTGGCAGGTCGACTTTGATCTCGTCTTCTTTGATGTCGGGGTGATCGCGTTTGTAGTCGTCTAGCGCTTTCTTCGCTGCCGCCGCCACCTTGGATCATGGGCCTTGAGCGATCATATCTGAGGAGCAAAGGTGCTAACGCACCTCGTCAGCGTGTCTCTTTTCAACGGGGTCCCAAAGTGGACACTTGTTCGACGTGGAAGCTCCTGCCAGGGGCATGCCGTTGGTATTAGTCTGAGGCGACCATGTCAGCGACCATCGTGGTCATCTATTGAGAGAAATTTTACCTGTTGGAAATGCTCGTAACCAGTAACGACCTTCCGGCAGACATAGCATGACAAGGTACGACAATTGGGACATGTCATCTTGTTGCACTGCAGAAGATGGAAGTAAGCCAACGTGAATGACGTCAAAGGATAGACACCACTCACTCCAGACTCTTTGATGAACCCTGATGTACGGATATATAAAAGGAGTTGATTTGGACGCGCGTAAAAAAAACACAAGACGAACCTTTTTTGCAGCTGGGACAGTTACGCATGAGAGCTCGGCCTAGAAGAAAACAGTCAGCTCCCCGCTCATTGGTCAGACAGAAAATGACACACTCATAGCCTCCTCAATGGCATGCTTGCCGTCCAGTTTCTTGTCTTCTTCCATCTCTATAGAGGGCAACAGTTAAACCCGATCAAGACTAGGTGACTGCGGCTTCACAGAGCGCACCTTGGCAGCTTTTTGGTGTGTGATCCTGTATTGCTCAAGTGAATGAGCGTTCGACCTTCAGACGGATGCCGACGTCCGCTTACCTCCTTTTTACACTTCCTGCAGCTGGCCCTCCCGCATTCCTCGTTCTGACATCTGAACAGCTTGTCGCTCTCCACGTCGACCTCCAGGACAGCCTTGAACTCGCAGAACGGGCACTCCTCCAAGCCCTCGATGCAGGCTGCCTCGACCTCCCGCTGTTGACGCACGCGTTCATACAGGTTGTGCAACTTCTCAGGCAGGATGCGGCGCAGCTCCGAGTCGGGAAAAGGGAGCTTGCAGCCGGACTGGTCCATGCAGCATATATCTGGATTATGCTCGCCGAGCTTGGTCGACGCGTAGGAGATCACACATTCGTTGCAGAACAGGTGCGCGTCTTCGCATTGGATCATCTTGTCCTGAAGAGGACATCAGAGTTGAGTTGTTGAAGGATTCTTCCGAGAGAAGGGCTCACGAATGGGTACTCCGTGAAGCAACAGCCGCACTCGATCCCGTCCACTTCTTCGACGATCTCTTGCGCACTCGTTCCCTCAACCTCAACCGCCGGTTCTTTGCCAACGTTGGCAGCGTCCTGCGCCAACTTTGCGAGGAGCCACTGTCTCTCTCGCAGAAACTCAGCATCGTGCAAAGCTGCCTTCCGCTTCCCTTTTTTCTTCGCACTCACTCTGCGCTTCGATTTTTTGGGTGGTTCTGGAACGTAGGGAAATTTTGCGCCCCTCCGCTCCTTCTGAAGATAGAGGTATGTAGGGGCATAGAGGTTAAGATGCACGGCAAGCATAACATTGACGTTAGTTGTGGAATATCAGGAAAGTCAACGTATAGTTGCTCCTGCGGGTCTGTCAGCAAACACACACCATCAGAGGAAGCTGGTATCAGACTTACTCTAGCTAGCTCTACGTAGACGGGGCCACCGTTACGGTCTCGATCCACTCGGGAATAGTCAATCTCCCCGGTAGTTGCATGTGCTGAGGGTGCCTTCCGTTCGGGGAGGACTGCCTTGGCTTTACCCTTGGAGTCTATTCTCGGATACGCCGGGTCCTCAAAAAGGACGTGAAGGACCTCGCCGACCAGATCGCCCTTCTCTTCAAACGTTTGAATGAGTTGCAGCACGTACTCAGGGAGAACGTCCGGGACGATTTCGTGCACCTGAGCGAGACAGAGCTGGAAGGGGTCTTCGGGCTCTTGAGGTGGCTCTTCATCGAGTACAATGGATTGTGACGAAGGGTCGCTTGAAGGTGGCAAAACTGGAGGCGTCAGACGTTCCGGCAAGTGCACCTGTGAGGCCGCAGCATCATCGGGAAGGGCGATCTGTTCGTTCGCACGTCCCGCGGCTGGCTGCTTCGATGTACTAATGTGACCATTGAAATTGCATTGAATTGTACGCCGCGTGGTCAGAGATTATGTGACAATGACCATTCAGCTAGCGTACCTGGGTGTTTTCGGACGTGTCGATCCGCGTCGTGGCGCAGGCGTGGCTGCCTGTAGATTGATTGCGTTCGAAGGCCCCGCTTGGGGCTGCTCATTTCCGTGCTCAAGCTTGCGTTTCTTCCGCGGTGTGCCCGATTCCGAGTCTGTGATTTCTATAATTTCTTGCTCCTCACGTTCTGGGAGGAAGAGTGGCATGCGCTTGCGCCGCAATGGACGCGAAGAAGAGGAATCAGGAGAAGACGGGATTTCTATGATGTCCGACATTGGCATGTCTCCTGTCCAGGTCAGTAAGTAGTTTGACGTGTTGGTACAGAGAATGCGCCGTGAGGGTTTGCTTTTCGGTAGCGCAGCAATGGGCGACGACGATGCTCAGCGTGCTCGCGCAGAACTTGAGAGGCTGAACCAGGGCACAAACAAGCAGCTCTGACTTGTAACTTGTTCGTCGCGCACGAAGCACTCTCACAAGAGCCGTTGTGAAGAGGAATGTAGATGGCAGCAGCACGAGAGTATACAAGAAGGAAAACGGGGTAGACTGTGCAGATTGCTTTGTTACGGATCCTGGACGCTCAGGCTGTCGCAGCGGTGTTGCAGTGGCGGAGCGTTGAGTCGGGCGAAGAACCGCTGCGTGCGCTTACGTAGGGCACGCGGTGGCCACACCACCGGGCTCCCCGCAACGCCAGGCGCGTCGACGCAGCACATCAATTCCCAGCAGATAACTTACAACCCGTACATGAAAAGATGCTACGAGGTGAGTTGATAAATAGAATAAATGTACTCCAAGGCAAGCAGCCGTGATGGTAAACAAGAGCACGCAGCGCCCAGCCCTGACTCAAACTTTGTCCCAATAAACTAAATTAATGTAAAACGCACCAGTACTCAGGTCCACGACGTCCCTTCATTCCCTTTCGTGGCCTTGATAGCGTCCTGCATCGCCAGCGCAAAAATTGAGGCGGTTTCTATCTCTAGTCCTGTGAGGACATATTCGCTGGCAGCGGGAGACGACTCGGACGGTCGCCGCGTAAATTCGAACGTCGGCGGAGGGCTGCGCATGGGGCGCAGCGGGATAGACGAGGGGTGCTGCGGAGCGAAAGGAGTCGACAGGGTGAGCGACGTGTCGTTGAAGCCTGCCTCCTGATTCGGCAGCCGGCGGGCCTTCGAGGAACTCGAGTTCGAGTTCTCCAGGTCGAGGTTGTTGTAGCTGCTGCCGGGCGACGGCCGAGGGCTGACGATGTCGTGGAAGGTGCGCTTCAGGCTGCAGAGAATGATAATGAGAGTGGGGTATATGCCCTGTTCGGGAGCGTCAGGATGGCGCCGCCACTGCTCAAGCATCACTCACAGTGATCTGGGGCACGGCGTATTGAAATATCTGAAACACGAGGCTCCGCGAGGGGGCCCAATCACCATAAAGCACGTCCAACACGATATACGTGACCTGCAAGCAGGGATCGGTGATCGACACTCGAGATGCAGTAATTAATATGTCCTTACCCATACGATGCAGTACAGTGCTCCTGATTCGATGAGCAGCAGCAACGCGGGGAGACATCGATCAGGCCCTATATGCCACCTCGAGCCACCACAATTAGACGTGAAATACCTTGATAGTACGAAGAGTGAGCATCCAGCGATGCCGCAGATCCGGAGCGGCGTTGGGGATCTCACCAGGTGCGATACCCAACGAAAAGAGTGACCAGCGCGTTGGTGCAAAGGGTCAAGGCGATGCACAGCGTGTGCATGATGATCAGCGCGAGCCCGACGCCCGAGTCCGCAGCCAAGTCGGCGCCAGTCAGCACAGCTCGGATGCTCAAAACGAGCACCGTCGACACGTCTGCGACGGTGGCGATGATCAGGAACAGAGGGAGGACGAAGATGTGCTTGTTGCGGCCCCAGATCACCCACGCCCGCCATATCACGATCAGATCTCCGAGCACGAACTGTTCTGATCAGCCTGAGGACGGACGCGCTCGGAGGGGAGGACGGGCGCGCGCACGTTTAGACACGGGAGGTACTGCGCCAGTACGCAAGAGATGGACGGGCAGAACCTGCGCGGCGGTGTCGGACCGATTGTCAGGGACAGGACCATGTGCGAGGTCACGATGCCAAACATGACGATTGTCAGGACAGTCAGGACGATATGTGACATGGTTTTCCGTCTAGTTCTGTGTGATTGAGTATGAGACGCGTAGTACGAGTAGTGAGATCGATTGAGCAAAGCTGGACGAACAGGAGGATGTAGAGGGTGACGCAGAATAACGAAGTATATATGCCTATTATCCCATCAGCTATGCACGATCAGGACGCGGGCGGAAAAGACGCACCATAGAGAACGGATTCGGTGAAAAGAGAAATCGTAAAGTCGTCCATATTCGTAAAACCGAGAATTTTCTTTTTGGAAGAAAAAGAGTGAGCAGATGTAGATGTCCTAGCAAAGGTGCTAGCAAAGCATTTATACGAGCTAAATCTTTCATGATAGAACATCATCCAAGACCTGTTCATCAGGCATCGAACCGGTGCAATTCCAGTATGAACTTAGCGCTGGAACCGACGGACGCGCTACGGGGTGAGCGTGGCATACTTAGACCCTTGATCCAGAGCAACTGCGGGGACTGCACACAGCTACACACCATCGATTTAGCCCTGAGACCGACCACAACGGGGGACCGATGCAGCACAAACGCGCGAGCGCTTTCGGACAATCCAAACACGATCACATGTCGCCACCCGCCTGCCTGAGAGCACCGAGCAAAGATAGCACTAGATAGCGGTGCACCGATGATGTCTTCCAAAGGCAGCAACGATGGCGAAAATTCCCTCGGGTTTGGACGCGGATATTGGTGCCTGATTGCACAGGTCCGCAGGTCCGTGGATTGGCTACAAATAGCCACGGCTCGACGAAGAGCTGGCAAAGGAGATCCCCATAGATTGACTGATATGTCGATGCCGTCGAAGTGCAAGCAGCGACCAATTAATCTGCTCAAACCGCTCCCAAGCGTCAAGATAAGGAGAAAACGCCGAAGATCTGCAGAGAACTAACTGTTGCTCAAAAAACCCTTATCAGTTCTGAGACAGCCAAGAGGCGACAGTGACAAGCATTCGGAAGCCAGCCCTATCAGGTGAACTCACGATAGATGGCAAATCTCGCGGTCAGGCTGTTACGTCTTTCAAGCTTCAGTCAAGGCCTGTTGCATCACATCACTGCATAGTAATAGCAAAGAAGAAAAGATCCGGTCAGGCTTTCATTACTGCAAGACCGAGCAAGAGTGGTGGTAGGAGGGGCAAGACACGATCGATGCGCGTACGTGCACGAGTGCTTCTCGGTCGATGCCGATGTTTGAAGCGGAGTCCTTGCCGCTGAGCACGGCACAAAAATCTCCGACCAAAGTTCAAACGACTCAAAACGTCTTCATTCTACTTGCAAGGCCAGACATCATATCGTACAGGATGAACAGTCTCCCTAACTTGCTGCCAGAATACTTGTTCCGAAACCTCTAACATAGACGGGAACAGGATACAGTGGCCAGCGCCGAACCCGCTTAGTTATCGCCAGTCCCCGAGCCGCCAAAGCCCATGGCGTTCTTGGCCTTGTCCAACATCGAGTCCTACAGAACAAAACACCCGCCCAGTGAGCACGGTAAAATCGGCTGCCGAGGGCGCACGCACCTGGTCCTCGTTGGAGTTTCCAGAGATGGCGTCGCCGGCCTGCTGCGTGCCCGATTTCTGGCTCTGCGTGCGCGAGCAACGCATTACGCGAACGCAAGAGACCACAGGTCAGTGACAGGGTCGCAATCGCGGTCAGGTACTGACCTGAGGCTGTACCGTGGACGCGACGTTTTCGTACATGCCCTTGGCCTTGTCGCTGGCCTGCTCGGTGGCCGACTTTTGCGAGTCAGGCTGCGGGTTCAACGTTCAGCACGCGAGGTCAGCATCGTCGCAGCGGACTAGGCGGAGAAGAGAGGCGGCATGCGGGCGCACCTTCATGCTGCTCCCCATCTTGTCGGTGAAGGATTGACGGCCGGCGTTGGACATGTTTGTATGTATGAAAACGGGGGAGGGGCTGAGAAATGGGTTTGTATGTGCGTGTATGAGGGGGAAGAGGTAAGTGCGTTTGGGTTGGGTTGGACTGAGCGCGCGGGTGGGCCTATTTATGCGATTTGGAGCACGGCCTGCGTGGGGCGCCATCGACGCCGACGTCATCTAGCAACAGCAAGGGAGGCTGCAAGGAGATTGTGATGTCGATGTCGAAGAGTCGCAGACGTCAGCGGAGGCGTTGGAAATCTCCCTTCCATGTCTCAGGAGCGAGATATCACAAACGTGCGCGCCTGTTCCCCACCTGAACGCGAAGATGCATATACGCATTGAGGTTGCCGTCTGGAAGAGGAAGTGGTTGGATTCGTCTTCCTCAAAGTATGCTTACAATTGTGGGGCGATGGTGGGACTTGCTCGCGACATGTAACATCCTTGCCTGTCATACCTTTGCACTTTCGACCGAAGGAAGGAGAAAAGGCCGTATTGAGAAATGTGACGCTCTCAAAAACCCTCATATAATGCGACTTTCTTAGCAAGGACTGAAAGTATGCTTCACATCACTTCGGGTGTTACATTCATAGTGGTACAATGACGGCAGAAATATTGTTACAGATAGATGAAATCCGTATATAACCAAAACCTTGGTCAATCGTCCTCGCTATTGTGAAAGCGTATTGCTCAGGTCCTGTTGCCGCCGAGACCCACAGTCTCCTTGGCCTTATCCATCAACGACCCCTGCGTGAAATGATTGTCAGCACCAGCGTGAATCGTAGGGCGGAGAAGCCTCTCAAACCTTGTTCTCATTCTGGTTGCCGGACAAGGTGTCGCCGGCCTGCTGGGAGGTCGACTTCTGACTCTGCAAGGAGAAGCAATTAGTCAGAGGAAAGATCCGAAGGGCAGGGAGAAGGGAGCGGACCTCTGGCTGCAAGGACGAGGAGATCGAGTCGGAGGTGCCTTTCAGGCTGTCGCCGGCGTGCTCGGTGAACGACTTTTGAGAATCAGGCTAAACGATGATGACGACGATGGCGGCGAGGAGCAAGCATGAGTATGGATGCTGCGCAGCAGAGGAAGAGGACTACCTTGAAGGCCGACCCTGCCTTGTCGGTGAACGATTGGCGGCCTGCGTCGGACATTGTGATGTTAAAAGTTTGGAGGGTGAAAAGCGACGAGTTTGATAGAGTGCGAGTGCGGATGAGTTGGTGAGTGCGTGAGTGCAAGATGGTGAGGGAAAGACTAGGGAGTGGAAGGGTTTATATAGAGCTGGCGGGGCGCGGAGCGTCGAGTCGAGTCGATCGTATGCGCGCGTCGGGGAGGGCCAGGTGACCTGGGGACGACGTCATGGGGGCGCGGGTGCGTCACCGCAGTGGTCACCGCGCAGGCTGGGGGAGATGCGCATCCGCGGGAGTGACGTCCTTGCGAGGGTGCGGGACGCGGGTGCGGCGAGACACGCTGTCAGCGTCACGGTCACCGAAGCACCAAGCACTGCCGCTCTTGCGAGACTCGCGTCGCGATCGCGCGTCGTGGGTCTCCCCACGGGCATCCGCGTCTTGATCGATCTCGTTTCTGAGTTCGAGATGGGCGCGGCGCAGTCCTGTGAAACAATCAAGGGCGGAAGATGTGGGGGTGCCAGTCACTCTTGATGTGTGCTCGTGCAAATGTAGTGCGTGATGCAGATCATCAATGGACCCGTGATTTCATCGAGTCGCCTCTCTGCAGAAGGCGGCGACGACGACGACAGGTAATGATACCTTTCGTAGCAGCTTCTGAGCGGCGCGTTGCGCAGTCGGCATGGGCGCGGATTCGGATTGGTCGAGCAGGACGCGTACGTGGTCGCGACAGCCGATTGGCTGACGCAGGGGAGGTTGACCAAGCTCTGTGCAGGTCACGACTCACGACAGCACGTCCTGTAGGTCGAGCCAGATGTACTCATTGCGCGCAGAATGATGGATGTGCATCGCATGATAGCTGACGGCTGGTGTGAACGATGTCGCAGGCGGGGGTGGGTATGAGATCAGTGATTGGGCGGCTGAGCAAGGCACGTTTACGTGGCAGCGAATGGGATGGCGGGAGAGAATGGCAGGAGAAGGGGACAGATACTCGATAGCGCCGAGTTGCGGACGACGGCGTGGTTGCTTGGAGACTCGCCCACTCTATATAACACGCGACCAGCCTGCGCGAGAACAACCAACGACGAACGCCGACCCTCCCAGCCATGCCCGCCCTGGCCGCCTCTCTTCTCTCGCCAGACACACAGGTCTTCTCCACGCCTCCCACCAGCCCCGTCGCAATGCACGACGACCACGACTACGAGCCCGAGATACAGCCCTCGCTCTCCAGGCGCAGCAGCAGGCCCTCCAACCTCCTCATCGACCACGTCCAGTCTGCCTGGAACTCCGACATCATCCTCGAGGAACAGTCCCCGCGCGTCCTCCCCAGTGGCAGGCTCCAACCCATCCCCCGCGCGACCACCCCCCGGCCCTCCAAACACGTCCCCGCCAACGGCAGCCACGTCGATCCCTCCCACCCCCCCGCTGCGAACGGAAACGGCCTTGCGCCCCCGATCACGATGACCTCACCCGACCCCCGCCCCGCCGTCGCCTCTCCGTCCACCTTCCAGCACACCCCGCGCTCTCACCAGAACCCCATGTCCTCCCCCTGCTTCGTACACTCCCACCTAGACAAGGGCGCGTCCTTTACAGAATGGCTCAAGCAGCGCCACGGCATCGCACCCGACGTCGGCGTCGCACGCGGCCTCCAGCACTCCGCCACACCCGCTCCTGAGCCTGCCCCGCCGCGCCCCCGCCGCTATAGAAAGTTAGAAAACGGCCAGGTCATCCCCGTCCCGTACGACGACGGCTCCGTCTCAGACTCGTACGCGGTCGACGCCGAGTACGAAGAAGTCGATGACGACGAGACCGGTGGCAGCCTCACAAAACAGCTCGCAGAGACCGCCGTCGGCGTGCGCGAGATGAGCAAGCAGCTCGGTGAGTCCCCCATTTTCCCCGACCCCGCTCCGATCGCTCACGATCCCCCGCCGCTCAGGCCGCGCACGCATCAAGTCCCACGTTCAAAACGTCCTCATCGTGACCAAGGCGCGGGACAACCGTCTCATCCAGCTCACCCGCGAGCTCGCCGTCTACCTGATGACGAAACAGCGTCACGGAGGGCGTGGTCTCGTCGTGTGCGTCTCAAACCCACCCTCCTCCCTCCTCCTCCCTTACCCGTGCGCGTTCTCCGCCGAGTGAGGCCTGACATGACCCCGCAGTTATGTCGACCACCAGCTCCGCACCTCGCGTCGCTTCGACGCCGCCGGCATCGAGCGCGACCACCCTGAGCTCTTCATCCCCTTTCCCCGCCGCCGCACGTCCAGCAACAACTCCTTCTCGTCCTCGACGACCTCGCTAAGCATGAGCAGCATGAGCGAGAGCGGCCCCAACGAGGACGGCCAGCTCAGGTACTGGACCGCCGAGATGTGCAATCGCAGCCCCCATCTGTTCGATTTCGTCGTTACCGTGAGTCAGGCCGTTCTATTCTATCACACGTGCAACATCCCAAGTCCACTAATATAAACCGGCGCACAGCTCGGGGGCGACGGCACCGTGCTCTTCACCTCCTGGCTCTTCCAGCGCATCGTGCCGCCCGTGCTGCCTTTCGCGCTCGGCTCCCTCGGCTTCCTCACCAACTTCGACTTTGCGGACCACCAGGCGGTGATGGACAGCGCGATCGAGTCGGGCATCCGCGTCAACCTGCGCATGCGCTTCACGTGCACCGTGTACCGCGCCGTGCCGGCCGACGAGCTGCGCCGCGCGGGCAAGGGCCGCCGCAAGGCGGTCAAGAAGGGCGAGACGGGCGAGATCATGATGCGCAACCTCGAGAAGGGCGGCTGGGAGGCGCTCGAGGGGGGCTGGCACGCCCACGAGAAGGAGCGCGAGGCGGCCGCGCGCAGAAGGACAAGGAGATCATGTGCTTCACGACGCGCCCGGTCGAGAGCTTCGAGGTCATCAACGACCTCGTCGTCGACCGCGGACCCAGCCCCTATGTCAGTATGCTGGAGCTCTTCGGTGCGTCTCAGGCTCCGGGTCCGCATATGTGCTAGCGTGGGCTGACCGAGGCGACGCTAGGCGACGAGCACCATATGACCACCGTGCAGGGCGACGGGCTGACGATATCGACGCCCACTGGGTCGACGGCGTACTCGGTAAGGCCGTCATTAACGCACGTTCTCGTCGTCGCGGGCGCTTACGCGGGACGGACCCCCAACAGGCTTCTGCCGGGGGGTCGCTTGTTCATCCAGAGATCCCGGCGATACTCATCACGCCCATATGCCCCCACACGCTCTCCTTCCGGCCCATGCTTCTCCCCGACACGATGGAGGTCCGCATCTGCGTCCCCTTCAACTCGCGGAGCACGGCGTGGGCATCGTTTGACGGGCGCGGCCGCGTGGAGCTGAAACGTGCGTCTTTTTTTGTGATACTCATCATCGCCTTGTGGACGCTGAAAAAAAACTGCTCCGTCCATCTTTTTTCTTCTCTCAATCTTGTGTTCGCGCGTGCAGAGGGCGACCACATCAAGGTGACCGCGTCCAAGTACCCGTTCCCGACGGTCTGCGCGGACAAGCAGTCAACGGACTGGTTCCACGCCATCTCGCGCACGCTCAAGTGGAACGAGCGCGAGCGGCAAAAGTCGTTCGTCGTCGTCGAAGAAGGGCCCGTCAAGGCGCGCTCCAAGAAGGAGCGCGAGCACACGTCGAGCAGCTCCGAGGCGACCGTGCTCGCGAAGCAGGCTGGCGACCAGGACGAGGAGGACGAGGTCTCGGACGAAGACGACACCTCGTCCGAAGAGGAAGACGAGGAGGAGGAGAAGTTCGACATCGACGACCTCTCCCCGGAAGGCACCCCGCCGGACGCGCAGAAGCCCTCCGACAGCGCGCTCGAGACGGCGCAGCGCAAGGCGCTCGCGGAGCAGCAGAGGCAGCAACAGCAGCAGCAGCAGCCGCACGCGGGGGACGACACGCGCGAGGCGCAGCGCGCCGCCGAGGCGCTCATGGGCTTGAGCGTCGAGGACGGGCGCGCGCAGGCGCGCAGCAAGTCGGGCATCCGGTCCGGCGTCGACAGCCCCGATCGGTTCGCAGGTCCGCACCCGCACCCGCGGCGGCTGTCGCCGCGGCACGTCGAGTTTGCGAGTCCGGCGGGGGCGTCGGCGTCGTCGAGCACGGCGTCGCTCGATTGGGCGCCGGGCGCGCATGGAGGCCATGGTGGTGCGGGAGGAGGGGGAGAGGGCGCGGGGGTGGGTGGGATGAGTGGGATGAGTGGGATGAGTGGGATGAGTGGGATGAGTGGGATGAGTGGGATGAGTGGGATGAGTGGGATGAGTGGGATGAGCGGGATGAGCGGGATCAGTCATGTGTTGAGCCGAGGCGCGCGCGACGAGATGAGGACGCCGACGGCGAGCGAGCATGCGGCGGGGAGGCGGAAGGCGCGGTCGAGGTCGCGGGGGCGGTACGTCGAGGAAGCACCGCCGGTGCAACCAAGGGCATTTGCGGTGTGGGGTCAAGACGAGAGCGACAGCAACGCAAGCGATAGCGACACATAGTTGCGAGTCGCCCGGTGGGGATTGCGTGTTGGGGATAAGGTGTGAGAAACAACGACGAAGGTGGATCAGACACTGAGCGGAGCATGAGAGGCGATGAGGGTGGGGTGAGAGAGATGGGAGAGGGGGTTGGAGGGGGGTTCCTGCTGTGCTGCTGTGCTGCTGGTGAGCTAGATCTGTTACGCCATGATACGCATTTCTCTGCTTTCGGAACGTTTTCCCTGACATGCGGCAGGGAATCTTGTCGAAAAGGCTTCCCTGCTGCCCGTGCCCTATTAGATTTATCGTCGTTCGCTGTATATTTTTGCTCTAGCTCGCTTGCGCTCGATGACCGGTCACTTGCTCATACAACATATACACAATACACACAATACACAACCGGCAATTGTATTTCTTTTCAAGGATAGTCTTGGGAATGGTCCGGCGTTCTTTGGCGTCATAGGCATGGGGGCCGAACGTCAACGCCGTGCGCTCGGTCCTTCCCCGACCAGCGCCCAGCGCCCACAGGGCGCCGTCACGACGTAGAGCGTCATGTGCGCTCGCGATTTTAAGAACACATGTTGTTGCGCGCGCACGTCAAGGTGGAGAGAGCAGATCGATACCCGCGTTATCCGAACGATCGCGGCGGCGGACTCGTCGCGCAGCCCCGGCCATGGCGTAAGTGGCAAGTGCGCATCCCTGAGCACACGCCACCTGTGCCCGTCCCCTCTGCCACGTTCCGAATAACACGTACGCCGCGCGGGCCTCGTGTCGGAAACCCGGATGTAACACACAAGGGGCGCGCGGGCGGCCTGTGACCGCCACCCTCGCAAGGGACTCGCAAGGGTGCATGGAGTCCTGAGGATGCAGGGGTGCGGCACGGGAGTTTGGCCTCGCCTCGCGTCGAAGCAAGGCATGGGCCGCTGCAGTCAGCTGAAGGCCCGAAGGATCACTGGGGACGAGGGGCGCGGTCGCGTTGATTGGAGGCAGGTGATAAGGTTCTGCTTTGAGCCTCGGGAGAACGCAGTCGACCGCGTGGTGGTCTGGGGACGCAGTGCCTTTTACTGGCCAAGGTCAGAGAAGCGAGCTCGCTATTTCATTAGCCATCACTTGAATATCGCACGGGAAGGCTTCAAATACGTATGCGAAGACCAGAAGGGCTGATACTTGTCCGCGCGCAGTTGTAGATACTTTGTCATAGCCACCACAGGATTGCGAACGCTGTAGGAGATACGAAACAAATATAGTTTGATGACTGTGACAACTCCTTCGACTTCGAAGGCGGTTGAGGTCATGGTGCAGGGTGCTGCCAAAAGAAAAAGGAAAAACAAATTTTTACACGTCACAGCGGGCAGACAGTCTTTCAGAAAAAAAGGGTGTTACGCAGCACAAACCTCTCGAGCTTCCTATAATCCGGCCGGTCCTTCGCGACCGCCCATAGCCAAGTATCCAAGTCGGGAAGAGTAATTTCTCTGAGCCACCCCAAGCCCCGATCCTCCAGCTCTGCCGCGTCCATCGAGTGTGCGTATTCGACGATCAGCTCGCAGGCATCGATCGCCGCCGCGCGCAAAATGTATGCTTGTTCCGCCGTAAGCACGGGCCCCTCTTTCGGCACCTCTTTTCCGCTGTTCACAGCCTTTCCCGATGCTGTCTCCGGCGACGCCGCGAGGAGCTTCTCCAGGCTCTCTTCTGATCCTGCATTAGGAAAAAGAGAGGAGAAGGACGGAGCCGCGGTGGAGAGATCAATTACCCCTAGATGTATGAGGATCGAGGGAAGTACGTTGTCTGTGAAAACCGGGATAGATGACGTGCGAGGAACGGGGAAAGGTGGAGACAAATGCCCGAAGCGGATGGCGATACCGTTGACGAGGAAAAGAGCTTTTTTGAAGCAATAGATCGCTGCAAGGACGCAGAATGCTCAGCAGTTTATCGTGCACAAGGAAATCTGCCAACGCACGCTGGCCATCAACAATTCCCATGTCCTGGAAGCCTGGAATGCCCCTGACAAGCTGAAACAAACGAGAACATTGTTAGAATAGAACCAAGTCGACAACGATACGACAAATACCCGCTCCACAATGACATCCACCGCCGCTTCATCTCCGTTGGCCTTCCCGACTCTCTCGCCTTCTTTCAAGGCCTCCGCAACGAAGCTGCCCAAGTCTCTATACCGATTGTTGACGAGGAAAGCTCCTGTCTCGTTGAGGAGCTTTCTCAACAGCTGAACCAATTCCCATCCAGGCCCTCCGACCTCACCCACGGTTATTGCGGGCATGCTCTCGTGCGGTTTCTCAACATGGATGTTCACGCCCAACAGCTCTGCTATCTTTGTGTCGCCGATGTCCCTCATTCCACAGGCGCTAAGGAGATCTCCCTCATCGTCGGCAGATGAAGATAGATAAAGACCAAAGACGAATGCGCGGATCGAGTCCCATGCACCGCGTCCCGTCTGTTGGTGCAAGGGAACACGATAACCCGATGCGATATTCAACAGCGATAATATTGCTAGAAGATTCAATTCGGCGAGCGGCGAGGGAAAGTTGAGAGGCAAAGCAAGGCCATGTGAGGTCGATGCGATACGATGATAGGTCGTCGTGAATGCCGAAGAAACGAGTAGGCGCCTGATACTCGACGGCTTGATCTATATCCAAAATATGGTGTGTGAGTCTCCCAATGCATCGTGTCTTCGGATGATAAACAGGGGAAACGAAGGGGCCTCAGCGCTAATGACCACGACCGTCTGACGAGGAAGAAGGTCGGAAAGACTTGAGGCCGACGGGAACGACCACAAGACCAATTCTACAGTAAGACGCGATAAAGCAACCGCACAAACGAGCGCCCATATGCCGACGACCTTCAACCTACCGTTACCGGGAAGTCGGCAGGTCCAGATTCCACCGCTCAGAATCTATGATTTAAGTAGGAAGGACCCTTTGTCTAAAGAGCCAAAAGGGTCTACAAATTTCTAGAAAATTCGCCTGAGGTCTACCCTGTAATCTGATGAGAGCATCGGCTCAAGAATGGTGATTTTGTAACCTTGGGTACGCATACCCAAGGAACTTTCGACAAGACTTTATATATAACTTACCGTAATATTCGCTACTTGACGCACAGACCGGGAGGACTCGCGGATTGACTTGATAAAGCTTCCCGATGATGGGAGTGGAGGAACGAGCGACGCCATCTCGTAATTCTAGCAATGGTAGCGGTCAGTGATGTAGTAGTCGATCAGGGATTCAGGTCAGAGTATGCGTCGGGCACTTTGGATAGTCTAAGGAGAGGACATTGTTACTATATAAAGAGTGCGTGAGATGGCAATAGTCCGATTGGATCCACCTACATGTTTCGTTGACTGACTTGGGTCGAGTGGACGTTCGACGCAGGAACTTGGAAGAAGAAGGCAACGGTCGTGCGAGATCGTGACTCGATGGACCTGATTACTATCATAAATAACGCAAGACGAAACACAGTTTTAGTAGGGGTGAGAGAATCATACTGTTTGCAATGGGACCTCAGCCTCAACACAAG
>JBCAQO010000117.1:0-24780 GCA_039111635.1 Heterobasidion occidentale | reverse complement strand
GACGATCGTGTTCATAGTGGGTGCTGACATTCTTCGCAGCCTGTGACTCACAGATAAGTTGGACTTGTCCACAAATAAGCACTGAATTGCTACCTTTAAAAGAACACATACAGCGACAGATATCGCCTTTGCTGGTGGGTGAACCTGGCAATAAGCATCATGGACATCTGTGATCGCAGTTTCGACTGACGGTAGCGATGGTGCTCACTGGTGTGCTAGACTTTCTCCGACCGTCTCCGAGAGTAGCTCCGTTAGCTGAAGGATAGGCTTGAGCACATCCCTGATCTTCTGTCCCCTCTTGCGATACTCCCTGAACTTGTGCTGCTCGCTGTCAATGATGTCAAGAAGAGCATCAGGGGAGTCGGCCTCGAGTCGGCCTCGCAGGATATCATGCTTGGTATCGCGCTTGTACTGAGTGATCGCAGTGACCCAGATTTCAGTGAACTGTACGTGTGAGTCGTGTCCTACCATATCCGATGAATGGGCATGGAAGCAAAGTCTGGAGGTGATTTGGAGCGCCCAATAACAGTCTATTAGCCACGATTCTGCATCATGATGCAGAAGAAACTCGTATACAGCCACACGCTCAAGCGCCCACAGGCACCGAACTAAGCAAGGGTTATATTACCGTCCCTCACACTAAAACATATACAATGCGAACTATATGGGCACTTCTACTGTCACTGGCCGTACTGCCGCTCCATGTTTGAACTAGCTAGTGCCCGGTAAGTTGAGTCTTAAGCATTCTCGAAGCTCAAATACAAAATAATGCATGCGCACTACGCACCGAGCAGACATGATCGATACATGCTGTCCTGTGTGTTGAAGGTGCAACTCGCTCGGAGCACTACGGAGCAGTTCGGGGTTTACGGAAGTATCGTACCTTACATTTGTTATTCTTTCGGTACCGGAACTGCTATCTTCTGTTATATACTTGCGGTCTCATGTCCGGGCTTCCTCAGACCTTCGCGTTACTCGTGCGAGGCTGAGGTGAGCCCCATATAGTTTACCTTTCCATCTATTGCTTACCCTATTGTAGTCAGTTCTACTCTAGGTGGAATATATGACCTTCGCGTTACTCGTGCGAGCTGAGTCAGTTCTACTCTAGATTTCTACAGGTTTATGGCCCTGCCTGTTGAATTAAGGCAAATCACCTAATTTCTTACATATTACTTAACTCACTTCTCATTGGCTCGGGTATTACCGAGATACTATACAGTTCTCAGCCACCGCGCTCGTACTACGAGCGCGGCAGCGCAGGCTTCCCTCAGTGTTCTAATAGACGCTGAGGTGAGCCCGCTTCTATTACATACTCTCAGATTGACACTTACAATACTTTGGAATAGATATTACCTTCTAGGTAGATGTCGTATAGCCTTTCTTAGTGTTCTAATAGACGCTGAGATATTACCTTCTAGCCCGTATTTCTACAGGTTATGGGCCCTGCGGACCTGCCATGTCGCTCACCAACTCAATTACCGTCACAACTATCACAAAGCTCTCAGAAGATCTGTCGAACTGGCCAATCTACAAAGATAGAGTAAAGACGGCCATTGAATCAAGGTTGGCTTGTCGCGACATCTGGCTGGTACCGCTCGGCAACCAATGGAGCCAGCTCTTCCTCCGGCAGATGCAAAAACCGAGGTCATCGATGCATATGATAAAGCAATCGAGAAAGTTGACGAGTACAATCAGCGCGAGGCTGCCATCAAGCAGCAAATCTACTCTACCATTCCTGACTCCATCCTCAATCGAATCAAGGAGAAAACGACCGCCAAAGAAGTCTGGACGGCACTCTGTGATCTTGCGGAGAAGCGGGGGAAGATGGTTGAGATTGATGTTCGACGCCGTATCCACGACACTCGATGCATCGAAGGTGGTGATGTGCGCACTCATCTCGATAGCCTCCTCGGACTTCAAAACCAACTTACCGGAATGGGCTGTGCTCTCAGCGATGACGATTTTTTGCCGTAATCCTATCCTCCCTTCCAAAATCCTACGAGTCTGTGATATCAGTGATCACTACTTCCGCATCGCTTAGCTCGCAGAAACTTACCCCTCATGGAACACTCCAACATATCACACAGGAGTATGATCGAAGATCCATCCAAACCCGACTCGAGAAGAAGGCCCCGTCTGACGAGACGGCCCTTTACTCGCAAGGGGGTTTCAAGAAGGGAAAGGGGAAGAGGGGGAAGAAGGCTAATCAGTCATTGAGTGGCAAGAAGTGTAACAACTGTGGACTGACCAACCACATTGCTGCTGACTGCTTCCGACCCGGTGGAGGGAAGGAAGGACAGTGGCCGGCAGGCGCGCATCGACCGGGTGAACACAAGAAAACTCGTAATGCAAGCTCGGGAAACATAGCTTTTGCTGAGGAGGACAACCCCGAATTTGGGTTCTCAGCATCTTTCGACTTGACCGCTTTGATCGCCGACCCGCAGCTTCGCCCACGACTCGCGTACGATGCCTCGACACCGGTGCGAGCCACCATATGTCTCCCTATCGCGAGGAATTCTCCGATTTTGTCAGCATCCCGCCAAAACCAATTCACGCCGCCGATAAACGCACCTTCATGGCTACTGGACGTGGTACCATCACCGTACTACTTCCGAATGGGAACAGGAATACCACTGTCCGCCTATTTGATGTGTTGTATGCACCATCCATCGCCATCACCCTGATTTCGGCTAGTCGCATTGACGAAGCCGGTTACTCCATCCACTTGCGACATGGGATCTGCCAGATCAGTGATCCTTCGAATCGCATTGTCGCGCGCATCCCTCACACGAACAACCTGTACAAAGTAGTTAATCACACGCTTTCAAGTTCTGCACAACTGGCCGAGAGTTCTCCCCTGATAACACGCGAGGGGGAAGAGGAAGAAGCTTCCGCCAACCTCGTGCTATCAGCGAAGGAGCTACACCAAAGACTCGGTCACATCTCACTCGAATCGGCAAAGAAACTCATAACTGATGGCCTAGTCAAAGGTATCACCCTCGACAACCACTCCGCCGACCATGAGCTATGCACAGCCTGTGTACAGGCCAAGATGACGCGGGTCTCGTTCCCGAAGGAACGTACGCGTGCACGAGCATCCCGCTATGGCGAGCTACTACACTCTGACTTATGGGGTCCAGCGCCCGTAAACTCTCTCACTGGTTATCGGTACGCAATGCCCATCATGGACGACTACTCGCAGGAGATTGTCCTCAAACTCTTACGGTCTAAGAGCGAGGCTTTTCGTCACTATGTGCAGCACGAGGCTTTCTTAAAAGGCCATCGCGGAGTCACTCAGGTTGGCACGTTACGCACGGATCGCGGAGGGGAGTACACCTCAGACGAATTTGAAACGCACCTCAAAAACAATGGGACAATCCACGAAAAGACCGTTCATGATTCGTCAGCCCAAAATGGAAAGGCAGAACGTTTTCTACGTACCGTTGTCGAACGCGGCCGCGCACTGTTGATAGCGTCAGGCCTCCCGAAGTCTCTATGGGGCGCGGCCATGTCGCACGCTGTCTGGCTCTGGAATCGGACTGGGTCGAGGAGCTTGGCAGGTACGACACCATACGAGAAAGTCCACGGCACAAAGCCGGATCTGAGCAATCTCCACGTATGGGGATGCCGGGTGTGGGTGAAAATCGAGGGGCGGAGCAAGCTCGACGCGCAAGCTGACGAAGGACGCTTCGTCGGCCATAGCGCTGAAAGCAAGGGCATCTTGGTGTATTGGCCGACGAAACGGAGGATCAGCGTCGAGCGCAACATTCGCTGGGACGACTCACCTTTACCGGAAGTCGTTGTCGACGAGATCGACAACCCGAACGCGAACGTACGAGCGCCAGAAAAGCCCGCGCAGGGTGCAGGCCGCGCAAGTGCACCTGACACCCCGGATGCGTCGTCACCGAGCGCCGCCGACGCATCGCAGCTCAAGAACGAGCAGGAAAGACCTGAAAACCCCTTGGACAGTCAGTACAACGACACGGCTCAAGCGCAGCCAGACGCTAGCGCTGCAAACGATGCAAACATACCTGAACTCATTGCCAAGCGCTCTGACTCCCCCCCCAGCGTCGAAACGACGCGTCCCCGCCGTACTCCCAAACCCTCCGACTACATCCGGCGTCTTGAGCGTGGAGAAGGAACAACGACCGGCAGCGCGCGCGCGCCAGTCGTTCCGCGCGGCATGCGCGCCGCTCCCAAGGCTGACGACACGTCTGCGGGTGCTGCGGCTGATGCGCTACAAGCCGGAGCGCTGGAGGCATTCGTGAGGGACGTTGACGAGGAACGAATAGAGCTGGAGGAGGTGGAGATGGTAGGGAGAAAATGGGAAGGCATTGAGTGGGCCATGGGAGCAGAGACGACGGAGGGATTGGAGCCACGCAATGTTGAAGAAGCCCGGCAACGACCGGACTGGCCGAGTTGGGACGCCGCAATCAAAGATGAGCTTGCTCGCATGCACAAGCTCAAAACCTGGACTCTCGTCGACAGGCCGCCCGACGCGAACGTCGTTGGTTCCAAGTGGGTTTTCAAGCTCAAACGGGGCGCGTCAGGCGAGATTGTCAAATACAAGGCGCGCCTCGTCGCGCAAGGCTTCACTCAAGTCCCCGGACTCGACTATGGCGACACCTTCGCACCGGTCGCAAAACTCACGACTATCCGAATTCTGCTCGCTCTCGCTGCCCGATTTGACTGGGAGATCCACCAGATGGATGTCAAAAACGCTTTCCTCAATGGGGACCTCGAGGAGGTGATCTACATGAAGCAGCCTCCCGGGTACATCTCTCCCGGCCTCCAGGCCAAGGTCTGTCGTCTTTTTAAGACTATCTATGGTCTAAAACAGTCCAATCGTCGATGGTATCAAAAACTCAGCCATGCATTCCTAAAATGGGATTTGTGGTATGTCCTGTCGAACATGGGGTGTTTTACAAGCCAGACTCGGCCGGAATCTCCATTATTTCAGTCTCCGTGGATGATCTGTCAATCTTCTCTGATACCGTTGATGGAATCCTGGCTATGAAAGCTGCTCTGAATGATGCCTTCGAGATGACTGACTTGGGCGAGATCCATTGGCTTCTCGGTATCGAGATCAAACGCGATCGCGGGGCGCGGACCATATCCTTGTCTCAGCGAGCGTACATCGACACGATTCTCTCACGTTTTAATCTCGAATCCGCCAATCCACTGTCTACTCCTACGGATCCAAATACCCATCTCTCTGCATTGCAGTCCCCGTCTACGCCGCAGCAGTATGCCGAAATGCGTAATGTCCCCTATCAGGAACTCATCGGATCGGCTATGTATGCCACTGTTGCTGCTCGACCAGACATTTGTTTTGCGGTATCGTACCTTTCGCAATTCATGCAGAATCCAGGACGTGCTCATTGGGAAGCCGCAAAGCGACTGTTGAGGTATTTGAAGGGAACACGGGAGCTGTGGTTGACATTCGGAAGGGAACAGCGAGGTATTGAAGGATTCTCGGACGCAGATCATGGAGGTCAGGAACACCGACGCTCAATCTCGGGATACGTTTTTCTGTTCGATGGTGGTGCCGTTTCTTGGTCTTCTAAGAAACAGACCATTGTTGCTCAGTCGAGCACCGAAGCTGAGTATGTTGCACTTGCTCATGCGACGAAAGAAGCGCTATGGATTCGCATGCTTCTGAGTAATTTACTCTCCCCCTTGACTGTGCCGACCATTCTATTTGGAGACAATCTATCTGCTATCTCCCTCGCCAAGAATGATGCTTTCCACTCCCGCACAAAACACATCGACATCCGATACCATTTCATCCGCGACATCATCGAGAAGAACCTGATTGAGCTGCGATATTGCCCCACAGGGGAAATGGCAGCTGATGGGTTTACCAAACCCTTGGCTCGTCAGAAGGTTGAGAAGATGGCAGAGCTAGTCGGACTTCAGGAGATTTGAGGGGTGTGTTGAATTAAGGCAAATCACCTATTTCTTACATATTACTTAACTCACTTCTCATTGGCTCGGGTATTACCGAGATACTATACAGTTCTCAGCCACCGCACTCGTACTACGAGCGCGGCCAGCGCAGGCTTCCCTCAGTGTTCTAATAGACGCTGAGGTGAGCCCGCTTCTATTACATACTCTCAGATTGACACTTACAATACTTTGGAATAGATATTACCTTCTAGGTAGATGTCGTATAGCCTTTCTTAGTGTTCTAATAGACGCTGAGATATTACCTTCTAGCCCGTATTTCTACACTGCCTTAATCTGCTAAGCCACTCTCTACTCATAACCTTTCGTAACAAGCCTCGATACCATGTCTGCTGTTCCCGTCTCTACCCGACACCCTCCCATCAAATGTGCCCAAGCTGGACCCGAAGGAACCAACTGGGTCATCTTCTCAATTCGCTTCAAGGATGCTATCGCCGCAAAGAAGAAGTGGGGCCATTTTGACGGCACCGCTCCCCGCCCCTCATTCACAGTTGCTGCGGGTGCAGCCTTATCCGAGAAGCAACTCGCCACGATTCAGACTTGGGACGATGACGAAGCATCTGCCAAGTATCTTCTCTCACAACGACTCCTGACTCAACTGTTATTCGCACCAACAAGATTGCTACAGTAGCCGCACGCTGGGCCTCCATTGTCACCGACTACACTACGAAGAGTGCATTTGCTCAGACCGCACTTCGCAAGGAGTTCCTCGACCTGCGCGTGCCTCGTTCTGGCGATGTCGACACCTTCTTCAAAGATCTAGCTGCGAAGAAGGAGGAGCTTGCGACATGCGGTGTCGAGATTTCCGATCAGGACTATCAGTCGACTGTGATCCGGTCACTCCCGACAAAACTTAGCCAATATGCGAGCGGTCTCCTTGCATCTGCTCGTCTTATCGGAGGATCCTCGGCAGAGAAGAAATTTGATATTCAAGTCCTGATGGACCTTGTGGTCGAGGAGTATGAGCGTCTCACGCGCGAACGAGGGGCAAACACTGGTGGCAGTAACAGCAACTCGAATGCAAACGACGTTGCCTTGTTAGCGACGGGAGGCAGTGGAGGAGGAAAGAGCAAGCGACCATTTCGGGGCGCGTGCTGGAACTGCGGCGAGAAGGGTCACGTTCGGGACAAGTGTCCTAAGCCGAAGAAGACTGACGGTGTTAGGTCGGAGACCTATCACGTGCACCGATGCACGAAGGGGTCCCTAGGCTAAACCTCCACTGGTTCGTATAGTCGTAGACTCCAATGGATGAAGACGATGGATCGTCTTTGGGCTCTTTCGAGGAACTCGGGGTCGCTGTCGGCTTTACTCTCGAAGAGATTGAGAAGGTGATCTTCGAGGTCTTCTCGATGATGAGGAGGAACCGGATGATCTTCTCCTGTCCAACAGATGACACGAGGGGTGTCCAACTGAGAACGCGGTAGGCAGCTAACCCGGTATAGAAGCGGATGAGTAGAGGGAGGGGAGGGAAGGGAGACGAGTCCAGTGCTTCGTCAGACCGTGCAAAGAGTTTCTCAGATCTGACAGAGATCACGAAGCGTGGGCTAAGAAGGTAGCCAGACGCCGGGTGCAGTGCAGAGATCGAGTGTATTACAGGTGAACGAGCTGAGCTTCTTAGAAGCTCATCTCGGCTATTTACGTACAGAAGTGTCTAGGGCAGGATCGCGATCTGGTCCGTGCGCTTCTCAGGTACCGAAGTCAACGATCGAGATCCGTAAGCTAGAATACCTCATCGACCTGCCATATAACCAAATATAGTAATCCAATCACTAATGTCCATCCACATCTTCGATCGATCAAGAACCAGGAACGGGGGTCAGGAACCAATGTCTGTCCACATCAAGAATCAGGAACCAAAGGTCAGCGTTCATGCGTTAGCATGTAAATGGTAACGAGTCATAGAAAGCGGTCCAAGTCTGCAACAAGTCCGAAGCACTTGACCAGCCCATCCACTCACGTGCGAAGCACGTGTTAGGACGCGGTCCTAACACTTTCCAGTCCGCAGCAAAGACAAGTTTCCAAGCTGTTGGGAAAGGGGAATTAGTCATTGACATTCCGAACGGTGTCGAAGCTTCTCAGCTAAGACTTACCGAGGTGCTCTATGCTCCCGAGGTGGGCTACACTCTTGTGTCGGTTGGACGCCTCGATGAGCTTGGTTTCTCGACCACCTTTGTGAACGGCGTATGCACAATCCGCACACCGTCAGGCAGAAAGGTCGGGGAGGTGCCATGCTCGCAACGTGGTATCTATGCAGTTATGCAGGGGTCAGCTTATGAGGAGGCAAATGCAGCAGTCGAGAAGCTCACCATTGATCAGCTTCATGCCCGTCTCGGCCACATCTCTCCAAATGTTGCGCGTCGGATGGTTGAACGTGGTTTCGTGACTGGAGTCCGGCTCGACACCTCAGACACCACACCCTCATTCTGCGAGGCGTGCGTGTATGCCAAGGCTACGCGCAAGCCGGTCCCAAAGCGACGCGATGGGGAACGTGCGAAAGCACTTGGTGACGAGGTGCACTCGGATCTCTGGGTCCCGCCCCCGTCGCAACAAGGCATGGCCGCCGATACTGGGTCACCTACACAGACGACCACAGCCGTCTTTCGCATATTTACTTTCTGCGCAAGAAGGACGAGACATTCAGCACTTACCAGAAGCTCACCGCGTGGTACAAGACCCAGCACAACGTGACAGTCAAGATCCTGCACTCCGACCGAGGTGGCGAGTACACCGGGAAGGAGTTTGTTGCATTCCTCGAAGATCACGGCATGACACAGCGGTTGACGGTCCACGACACGCCCGAACACAACGGTGTTGCGGAACGTCTCAACCGTACGATTGCCGAGCGTGTACGCGCACTGCTGCACGCAAGCGGCCTTCCCCGCTTCCTATGGGTGAGGCAGCTCGTCACGTGGTCTGGTTGAAAAATCGGACACCAACGAGCGCGCTGCCCGACGGTGCCACGCCATACGAGATGGCTACGGGGAAGAAGCCGAGCCTTCGGGGTGTGCTAGAGTGGGGCAAGAAGGTGTGGGTCAAGTCCAAGGCTAAGCCCACATCCAAGTTGAGTGGTAGAGTTGAGGAGGGCAGGTGGATGGGTGTTGATGAACAATCAGAGGGTTTCCGGGTGTATTGGCCAAAGACAGGGCAGGTAACCGTGGAACGGAACCTGTTCTTCGACTCGTCGTCACCGGGGCTCGAGGGGAGGAGGTGGCGGTTGAGTTTGACGAGGGAAGCGCAGACGAGCGCCCGTCGACTCCTGGCGTTGAACCGCGGGACGACCCGGCAAACCCCGGCGTTCCCAGAACGGACGCGCAGAGCGCGGCGTCTTCCTCAACCACGACTACGACCGCCCACCCTAACGTCCCCGCGTCACCCCCATCGCCCAACGACGGCGCCACGACCGTCCCTACCCATGGCGCACCCACTCACGACGACGACGCAGCCGGGCACCTACACGAGCCCGACGCCGGACGGCCACGACGCGAGCGCAAACCGAGCCGCTACGTCCGCGAGCTCAGTAGCGGAGTCGGCCGCACGTCCGCGTGGCCGTCTGACGGCCTCTTCACGCGCGGCCTGCAAGCGCCGCCGCACCGAGACCGAGTTGAGGAGGAGCTTGCGGAGTTTGCAGAGGGCGGGGCGCTCGACGAGGCCGAAGAGGAGTGGGAGACGGAGTACGCGCTAGCGGCGGTGACGGCGGACATGGAGGCGTTGGAACCGAGGACGGTTGCAGAGGCGCGCAGGAGGCCGGACTGGCATTTGTGGGAGGCGGCGATCGAAGAGGAGCTGGAGACTTTGAGGAAGGCCGGTACCTGGAGATTGGAGAGGGCACCGGACGATGCAAACGTCGTAGGGTCGAAGTGGGTCTTCAAAGCCAAGAAGGATGCCGCCGGGAACGTTGTGCGGTACAAAGCAAGACTCGTCGCGCAAGGCTTTAGCCAAGTCCCAGGCGTCGATTATTTTGACACCTATGCCCCCGTTGCAAAGCTCGCGTCTGTTCGCACTGTACTTGCGCTTGCTAACCGTCTCGATCTCGAACTTCACCAGGTCGACATCAAGGGCGCGTACCTGAATGGTGACCTCACTTCCGACGAGGTTATCTTCATGCGACCACCGCCTGGTTATGCCCCTCCCGATCTCAACGGCCGCGTCCTACGTCTACAGCGTACCTTGTATGGTCTAAAACAGTCTGGTCGACGATGGTACCAGAAGCTGGTACAGATCTTCGTAGACTCGATGGGGCTCTCACAGGCACAGGTTGACCAGGCAGTTTTTTACCGACGCGACTCCGCAGGTGTACTTATTGTTGTGGTTCATGTTGATGACTGCACGATAGCAGCCTCGACACTTACCATCATCATTGCTTTCAAGGCCCAGCTTCGAGAACATGTTGAAGTCACTGATCTCGGGGAACTCCACTGGCTCTTAGGCATCGAGATCACACGTAATCGTGTTGCGCGCACTCTAGGTCTCTCGCAACGGGCATATATTGACGCGATCATCCGCCGTTTTGGTTTTGAGTACCTCAAGCCACTTGCTGTCCCCATGGATACTCAGTCACGCCTGACCAGCGAGCAGTCCCCGCGCAGTACCGACCAGATTGCGGCAATGCGAGATGTGCCATACCGCGAGGCAGTTGGCGCACTCATGTATGCTGCACTCGGTACGCGGCCGGACATAGCATTTGCTGTGCAAACCCTCTCGCGTTTCTCCGCTGCCCCTGGGCGAACGCACTGGCAGGCGGTCAAACGTGTGTTCCAGTACTTGAAGGGCACGTGCGATCTCTGGCTGATGTACGGTGATGTTGAAAAGAAGTTGGTCGGGTATGGTGATGCTGATCACAGCACATTGCCCCCAATATCCCCCGAGCATATTCGGGTTATATAAGTAATATATCCGGTATATACTGTGAATATTCCCAGACCCCCCATCGGTTTATTAGAGTTTTATCTAACTAATAGTCACAACATACCTTGAATATCCCTGGGGGATATTCGAGGCTCGGTATATCCACAGTATATTCCAGGAATATTGCAGCTCCAGAACATTTAATTACGGCTTCTAAAAGCGCCAGATAGATAAATAAAACATATATTTAATCATTAATCAAATACAATTAAGCCATTCGAGGCTACACGAAGATCTACAGGCGAGGGATCCACAAAACATAACTCGGAAGAAAAATCGGGCGAATCCCTGCTGGAAGGTTCATGACCTCGTGGTCAAGAATCCACGTCGCGGCCGTGCTGCAAAAAAGGGACAACATTGCCACACCCCGCTTACTCGTCCTCACCCCATACCTCGCCATACACACTGCAAGGTACCCTCGATCAGTACCGAGGGCCACAACCTGGTGAGAAACGGAAGCACGTACCAGTGGGGTCAGGGAACCCTCCGACATCGCCCCATCAGGTAATTATCCACCATCTCTCCGTACCATGGAGAGAGTTCCACCGTCGCCGCGTCGAGACGACCCAAAGAAGCGTCGTGTCGAGCACCCCACGAGTTCGCAGGCAGTAGGGACGCACAAGTGCGACACCTCGATGAACGGGAAACCTGCGCCTCGTAAAAAGGTCAGTGTTGAGCAACGGTTAACGAGATGGAACAACGCACTCACAGACTGCAATACTTGCGTGCATGCCCTCGACAGCGCAATCAGCTCAGGAGAATGCTCTTGCTGCTGTTGCAGCAGGACCGTTCCGTGAGGTTGCTGCTGCTGTTGCGGCAGCACCGTCCCGTGAGGTTGCTGCTGCTGCTGCTGCGGCAACACCGCTCGATGTTGCTGCTGCTGTTGCCGCACCGACTCTAACGCGACGGCCGCCGAGGCTGATTCTGAAACCGCCCCGCGAACCCGGCGCGCCAGTGCCGACACCGCCAGTGCCAACACCGATCCCTCCGAGTCTTAAACGCACCCCACCTGCACCCACCCTTCAGTCTGTTCTCGCCGCTCACGCGTTGACGACTGCACTCGCATCCATGCATTCACAGCCAACCGACCTCCGTCGATCCCATCAAAGCGCGCCCACGCACAGACACATTCCTGCACCAACCGTCGAACCTGGATCTCACAGCATGCGCGAGAGTGCACAGCCGACGTCAGGATTGTTCAAGGCACTGCAGTAGCGGATGCATTGCACTCGCGTCCGACGAAGCGTCGGACGCATATATGCTGACCTGTTCTGCGTCATCTTGTAAAATAAGAATTTAAACATCAGCAATAGTACTGGAGCATTCAAAAGAATTTTTTGGAGGGAATAAAACTCACCAAGGTTCATTGGTGTGCTACTTCGGAGTTGGCACTCTTCATCTAGCCCATCCATCGCGCCCTGCTGTCTGGTATTGAATGGTTTCTCTTGTACTCGCTTCGCCGGACCCTTTCTCTTTCTTGCCGCTAAAAGCGCTGCGGTCAGCATATCCGTGTGTTGACGTTGGAGGTGTCGATGAATGGTGCGGCAGTGCTGGCGGAGAGGCGGTGTTTGCGCAAGGCATCGTTCACAAGGGCATTCTTCGAAAAGAGGGTCAGGATTCTTGGTTCTCAAGGACATGTGTAAAAAAACAGGTGTTTATTGAGGGCTGTGGAGATATATGCAATGGGGTGTCGAGGGAAGAAGGACGACTTGAAGAAATTTCGACGCGTCCGGATCTGGCAACGCGCACGGGTCAGGTGTCCGTCGAAGTGGATGAGTCATCTCCCAGTTGGGAATGACTGGGGGATATTTGGGGGATATTCCCTCCCTGGTATATTCCGGGTATATTCAAGAAATATTGCTAATATACCCCGAATATCCCCTGGGGATAATTGGGGGCAATGTGCGGTGGATGGGAGTATGGCGGAGGACCGACGCGCCGTTTCGGGCTACGCGTTCATCATTGATGGAGGTGCTGTCTCATGGAGTTCAAAGCGACAGGAGATTGTCTCTCTCTCGACAACCGAGAGTGAGTACGTAGCCGCTACGCACGCTACAAAGGAGGCTCTCTGGCTTCGATCTCTCATCAAAGAGGTTCTCGAGCCCATTCCCGAAGCGACAGTCCTTTTCTCCGACAATCAGTCCGCCATTGCTCTTACCCAGGATCACCAGTACCATGCGCGCTTGAAGCACATTGATGTGAGGTATCACTTCATTCGTTGGGTTATCGAGGAAGGGAAGTTGAGGTTGGTTTATTGCCCGACGGATGACATGGTAGCCGACGTGTTAACCAAGGCCCTGCCATCGGCCAAGGTCAAGCACTTTGCGGTCGAGCTTGGTCTCCGTGCGGCTTGAGGGGGAGTGTTGAAGGTGCAACTCGCTCGGAGCACTACAGAGCAGTTTCGGGGTTTACGGAAGTATCGTACCTTACATTTGTTATTCTTTCGGTACCGGAACTGCTATCTTCTGTTATATACTTGCGGTCTCATGTCCGGGCTTCCTCAGACCTTCGTGTTACTCGTGCGAGGCTGAGGTGAGCCCCATATAGTTTACCTTTCCATATCTATTGCTTACCCTATTGTAGTCAGTTCTACTCTAGGTGAATATATAGACCTTCGCGTTACTCGTGCGAGGCTGAGTCAGTTCTACTCTAGATTTCTACACTGTGTTGGAGAACTGTTGGAGATCACCATGGATGACGAGCACGGATTGGAAGTCGAGCGACAAGAGACTCACAAACGGTCCGAGTCATCCTTCCCACGCTGGCGTCGCACATCTTAGCTATTAGTATCCGTTTAGTTTCCCTTTTACCCAGACTGCCACAGCGCGCATCAGCAAACCTGTAACCAGTCCCAGCCAGTCCCAGAGCCCCAGATGCTCCCAGATGCTTAGGTCATCTGGGGACATCTGGCTAGATGTCTGTGTATGCCCAGATCTAGACAGATAAGGTGCTCTATCAATAAGCTGACTAGGAGGACATTTTTGAAAGGCAGTGTTTGTAATGTCAGTGCTGCTTTAAAGTTTTCAATACAAGAGCTGAGAAAAAAAATTCCCAGTAATGTACCAGACTGTCATTAGTGCTATCTGTTGAATATCAGCTTGCTAGTGATATTGAGATGCTTCCCTGTATCATAGCTCTCAAATGATGTATCATATGCCATCATTCTTCCATGAATGGATGCTAAAAATGTGAAAATAGATGACACCTCACTGAGTTCAGGCATCCCAAAATTCTTTCAAGTCTCAAAAAGCTTGTTATAAGCCGGGTGTTGATGTAGAATATCATAGTCATATAGTGGAGTGGATAATTGTGGTCTTGACATTGCTTACAGCCGGTGAATGATTCAAGAGGTTCTGGGTTCAATTCCTGCACAGTGCAGATTGATTTTTGCAGTCGTCCTATTGATGACAATTATCTAATCATTTCCATATATGGTGCATCTGGACATATCTGTCCAGACACCGGTGTGTCTGTCTAATCGGGGACTTGCTAGAGGCATCTAGGGGCCTAGGAGCATCTGTCCAGGTTGGTATAGACATTTTCCAGTTTGCTGATGCGAACCATACTTACAGCTGTTTGCGGTACATAGGGCGCGACGCGTTTTCTCGGGATTTTGTCGATTTTGTACCGTAGCACAGAACAGCCGTAGCTCTCTAAATACTGACTCAATGATGATGAATCTTAGTTTGTTGGCCTTGCATTGAGTATCCACAGGGCATGAACTCAGTCTCGGTGTGATTTGGTCTATTTTGAGGTTGGCGGAAAATGCACCCTGTCGGACACTGTGCGCACCGTTGAAGCCTCGTTTTGAGCGGTAGAGGTCCAAAATTGATATATGTTGGTCTTGAAAGGTATCCCGAGGGCACCAGGTGAATTTTTCTCTATGTTTTGAAGGACACCGCTGCTTTGTCTAAAATTTGCAAGTGTCACAACCTAGTTGGCGGTGTGACGTCATCAGGATCTTTGCCTCACCACCACCATCCCTCGACTGCAATCCCTTTTCCCTTTGTCATCATGACCTGGTGCCCTCGGGATACCTTTCAAGACCAACATATATCAATTTTGGACCTCTACCGCTCAAAACGAGGCTTCAACGGTGCGCACAGTGTCCGACAGGGTGCATTTTCCGCCAACCTCAAAAATAGACCAAATCACACCGAGACTGAGTTCATGCCCTGTGGATACTCAATGCAAGGCCAACAAACTAAGATTCATCATCATTGAGTCAGTATTTAGAGAGCTACGGCTGTTCTGTGCTACGGTACAAAAATCGACAAAATCCCGAGAAAACGCGCCGCGCCCTATGTACCGCAAACAGCTGTAAATACGGTGAGCACCGAGGACCGTTTCAGACTGTCATTTACATCTTCTCGACTGATTTCAAATCTCCTTGTTGATGATAGTCGGACGAGTAAGTGGACCTCATGGCGCGTCTTGTGATGTATCGCAAAGAGCATCAGTATTACTCTCAACGATGCTCAACGGTGTTCAATGTCGCGTCGAAATCTGGTTGAGAAGAATAATACCGTTAATCAATGCTGTACAGTGTCTGCTGGACTTTGATGTTCAGCTTCATCATATGGATAGCCTGCGCGCAGACCGCCGCTTTTCAACATCTCCACCGATGACTGCTGAATGAACTGGTAAGTACTTGTATGAGCACGCCGTGGACGACATGTGGTAGATTCTAGCACCGGCGTCCCGCAGCGCCTTCACAATGCATTTTTCCAGCTTCGTATATGTCCAAGAGACGATGCCGATTACAAGCCATTCCCGCGGGACCCCTGTGCATTCACCTCGACACCTCGATCCAGCAACAATCTCATGATTGCTTCGCGACCTCCTGTTGACGCCATCTGAAGTGCGTTGCCGTGACATTCTCCTGCTGCACTCACATCGGCGCCTTGGTCCAGCAGCATTCGAATGATCGCTTCGTCGCCTCTCATGCATGCCATCTGCAAGGCGTTGACGTGTGGTTCCACATTCGGCTGCTCGTTCACCTCGGCACCGCGGTCCAGCAGCAGCTTCACGACTTCCTTCTGGCCCATCAAGCACGCCGTGTAGAGCGCGTTCCAGTGTGCTCCTCCCTGCACATTTACCTCAGCCCCTCGGTCTAGCAGCAGCCGCACGATTGTCGTGTGACCCTCCCAACATGCGGCTCGCAGCGCATACCCCCGCCATCCCCCAAACATGTTCACCTTAGCACCTCTTTCCAACAACAGGATCACGATAGCTTCATGACCTCCTGCGCATGCTGCGTGCAGCGCGTTCCCGTGGTATTTCTCCTGGGCGTTCACTTCAGCCCCTAGATCTAGCAGGAGTCGCACGATTGCTTCGTGACCTCTAGAGCACGCCGCCAGTAGTGGGTTCCCATAATAGCCTCCCGACTTATTGATATCGGCGCCGTTGTCTACCAGCCACCGCACCAACGCTTCGCGTCCGCTCTGAGATGCAGCCTGCAGCGCGGTTCCGTAGTAACCCCCCACTCCATTGACATCGGCGCCCTTGTCCACCAGCAACCGCATTACTGCTTCAAAATCCTCAGATTGCAGTCTATTCCCGTAGTCACCGTCCATCAGGCTGTCGGCACCTAAGTCTTTGCCTGGCGCTGCTTCGTAACCTCCGCAACATGCTGCCTGCAGTGCGTTCCCATAATGGCCCCCAATCTTGTTAACGTCGGCGCCGTTGTCCACCAACAGCTGAACCACTGCTTTGTGCCCTCCACGGGATGCGGCCTGGAGTGCGCTCCCGTAAAAGCCCCCCATTTTATTGACGTTAGCGCCGTTATCTATCAGCAGCCGTACCATTGCTTCATGTCCATGTGCCGACGCCGCCATCAGGGCATTTTGATGTTCCCCTCCTTGCGTATTTACTTCAGCGCCTTGGCTTAACAACCATCCTGAAGCCCCGAGAAGGCCAGCATCGCACGCATAGTACAGGGGGTCAGGGATAGTTCGGGTGTCCCGCTGCCATCCAAGTGGGATATGCTGATATACACCCAACCATGTCACGCCAGACATCCTGACCCAATTCAAAAATTGCGGCCGCCGGAGGGGATGGAGGAGGCCTCGTATGGACATCTGCAGAGGCAGGTAGTCGTCGACTTGGCCTTGACTTTGTAGATGCCAGATCCAGTGCTTTGCTGCGTATGAAGCGAGTGCGACATCCAAATCTTCTTCCATCCGCTGGCTATCCAATCCGTCTGGATCGTCAAATCGATCTAGGTAGGCGAGACAGGTCATGGCGATCCACCCGTGAGCCAGTGCGGTATCGATCCTGTAGCTCCTAGCACCACCGCTTCGGATTCTCTCGGAGACTAGGTAGTCTTTGATGGAGGAGTGTGACAATTGAACAACTCGCCATGCGGCGACCTCATCTGAAGAATTTGGGTGCCACCGATAAAAAGGCACTCCATTGTCGAGATCTGGCCTGGTTGACAGAGACAATAGACCATCAAACATTGTGAGCACATCCGATGGGCCACGCAAGCGATTTCCGGGAACATAGTGAGCCATCCCTTGAGAGCCCATAGACACTGTGACGACTTCCGCGAGTTCCCCGAGCAACAAAGGGCGGGCCGAGCAACAGAGGAATTGCAGCATATGATGGACCTTCTCTCGGTGACTATCTGGAATGTTTTGCAGCATACGATCATACGTCGCGTCCAGTGTTTCCGGTAGGTTCGTCAACGCCGCTTGGAGATCAGAGTGTGCGACACATTTTCGCAGTGGATCCAACTGGCATCGGACCCACTGAAACCTTGAATATGGAAACTACTTTAGTATGAAAGATAGACTGACAACAGTGTTGCTTACATTCCGCCTGCGCGTTGAACAAGGGTCTCTACGATCATCGCCTTCTCTGTGGCTCCCCAATCCCGGAGGTAGAAGTCGTCTCGAAGCAGGCTTTCGAGATACTGCCGAATGTCGCGGTCGACTCCAGATGTTTCGCCATGCAGATCGAAACGGGAGGCGGGCAGATTCTGCATAACCACATCGATTTCCTGCTCAGGCCGGCTCGTGGCCAAAACATGCAGAGCAGAGAGGTTCCAGCTCTTCATCTCTTCCAAAAACCGCAGGACGCGCGCTCGCTCCGAGCCAGTGCATTCGTCTAGAGCATCAAGGACAATGTACGTCTTGTCGAAATACCCAACTAATGCCTTCAAAATCGCGGTCAAGCCGTCGACTTTTGGCTGCTGTCCACTGAGATCCTTCGTACAAAGGTTCTCGAGGGAAGCAGGAGTGCCAGGGCCCTGGAATAAAAGCTGTGTGACGAGCGAATGCACTAGACTCTGAAACGACAATTTCCCATGATCGCTGAAGTCAAAGTAGAAATACGTCACAGCCACAGATGTGCCATCGTTAGCTTGTTGGTAAGCGCGCTGGAGAGTTTGGATGATCGTAGAGCTGTCCGAGGCCAATACATCAACACTATGAATAATACGCATCTCGGAAGCCTCACCATAAAATCGTTTTACCATTGCCAGCTGCAAGTACGCGTCAGAGGCATCGATTAATCAGCCAGTAGAGACATACGTATGCCATGAACCCAGAGGAACGAGCCCGGGGTCTCCGTCCATCTCTGAAATTCTTCTCCACGTATAAACCAGTCCCCCGTGTCGCCATGTCGCATTTGGCACGCTGCGTTGTGATTCGTCGACGGGTCCGGTGGGCTTAGCCTACTGCGAGCCTTGTTTCGAAAGCAGTCGTCTATTCTCATCTCAGCTGGGCGGAAGAGGGGTTTCGAAGAAGGCCTGGAAAAACTCGCCTCTCCGAGATGCTTCCGAGATCTGCAAGCTCTGCGCACTGGTCGTGACAGAGCTGACCGCCTGATTCAACAGTCTCCGCAGCTTCTCCATCGCATCGCTCGTATCGGTCTTGGTCCCGAGGAGTGCTTTGACGAATCGGACTGCAGATCATCAGACGTCAGCGATCGCGTCGAGCAGACATTCGCTTCCGGTCCCCACCAGGACGCCTCTGCTTGATCGACTTGGTCGTCACGCCCAGCGTCGCGAGCAATTGCGCAAGAATCTCGACGGCGATCTTCTTCGAGGGGGCATTGATCTCTCGCCGATTGAGGATACTCAGCGGATCGGCGAAGCCGCTGAGCTCCTCGAACATCTTGACGATCGTGTCGTAGTGTGCGCCGACATTTTTTGCGGCCTGTGACCGACAAGATGCCATCAAACCTCGTCTTTACAAGGGCCCTAAACCACGTACTTTAAACATCACACGAATAGCGACGGAGAAAGCCTGAGCTGGGGGGAGGGGCTGAGTGCCATCGTGGTCAGGAGGGTCTGCGCATCGGGGGACAGGTTCTGCGGTGCCTACCGACGCCAGACTTCCATCCACCGACTCTGACAGTAAGCCAATCAATCGAAGAACAGGCTCCAGCACGTCTCTTATCCTTGTCCCTCTCGCCCGGTACTCCTTGAACTTGTTCTGCTGGCGGTCGATGGTGTCCAGGAGAGCCTCAAGGGGCTCGGCCTCGAATCTGCCCGCGAGAAGGTCGCGCTTCGCATCTTGCTTGTATTGTTCCGTCGCGGAGAGCCAGACGTCGAGTAGATGTGATTGCGGGTCGCCGCGTTCCGCCATGCTCGACAAGCCCGAGTGGGGGACAGGTGTGGGTGGATTGAAGGAAGCCCTCGGGACCACAACAGCCATTTAGGCTCGAGCGCTCACAAAGGGCAAATTTATCTTGGGGCCCCACGCAGCACGAGATAGCGACACATGCTATGTAAAGAACGCGGGACGGCGTGACCCGCTCGGTGTGGACGTTGGGCCGCGGGCCCAGCGGAGATGAAGAGACATGCCTGCGTGGTGGTGAGATCTCATCAGTTTGAAAACGCGCAAGGAAATCCAAGATCTGCCACTTGCCGCCATCCCTCTCTGCTTCGTGTCGAGCTCAAAATGCGTGCTGTGACTGTGGTTTTGGCCCATCATAAGCCCTGCCACAATAACAGGCGAGGCGAACCGGCATGCTTTCAGAGAAGCCAGGCGTCATATCCTAGTGCTTGTATGCGTGTCAGAGAGCTGCAAAGGTAATATGGAACCACAGAGACAGCACCAATCACCATACCTCGTACTAGATGCTTTGGTTCCGAGCATAGTGTGTGACCGTCGTCTCCAAAAGGCAGCGTTGGCGATCCTCCTTCAACCTCCGACGTGTCATGTAACCGGCGGGGCGAGTAACGTGAACTCGCAGTGTTTTCGCCGTAACGCTCAAGTTAATGGAAGGAAATGAGTATCCCATCGGCATATACCTTGCTGTTATACACTGCGCACAAGCGGAAGGTGATGATCAGTCCGAGCTTGTCCTCCAACTGACATGGTGGTAAGTAACAGGAAAGGGAAAGAGTCTGGCTGTCCCACGCAATCAATACGCCGTTCAAAAACCCAGTATCTCACCATTTCGACGAACGATCCGAGTAAGTAAGTAGACCACACTACAGGCCGGGGCCAGACCGAAATATTACGACAAGGGCAAAAGGACCCAAGTACCGGGTCGCGTACGTACCACACACAAGCGCCGACACTCTTTATGATGGCTATTGTAATCGGAATGGATGCACACATGTCGATGAGAGTGTGTGCCCGATGATGAGAGAGGCATGATACATGTCGGGTGGCAGAAAACGGGGGAAGAGGGGGGTATCATATCCAGATGCAAAACGAGGGTATCCAGAACCAACAACAACACGCATACAGCCGCCAACGTATGCCCCGAGCGATCAGCGCAACAACGTCTGCGTCTGCGTCGGCACCGGCCTCCCCACCGCCGCACCCGCGCCAGCGCGTCTCGACCCCCGCGCGCCCTGTCTCGCGAGCTGCGCGCGCCGCAGCTCCTCGTCGATGCGCCACATCCCCCGCGCGAACGCGTTGCGGTCGAGCGAGCCCTGCGCATGCGGGTCACACTCGGCCCTGATCGTGTCGCAACCCGAAAGCGAAGCATATAACGAGGAGGAAGACGGCGCGTCACGGTTATTCGATATAAGTGGTGCATTTGGGAGAGGAGGCAAGCAGGGTGTAAGATAGAGACCGGGAGCGAAAGCGAAAGAAGTGAGAAGAGAAAGCAAATTGACGGGTGAAGAAGTCACGCACCATATCTCCCTCAGCCTCTCCCTCTCCAACCTCGACGCCGCCCATATCTTCCCCACCACCGCCCCCTCCAACCGCGCGTCCGGCCCAACCTGTCCCTGGCCTCGCCCCCGCCCGTGCTCCGAGTCGTCCGACATGCTCCCGCGCCCCCGCCCCGCATCCGCGTCTCCATCCCCCTCAGTCTCCCCGTCCCCATCGGGCAGCGGCGGGTTCGTGATCAAGTCCACCGAGAGCCCGCGCCACCCCGCGTTCTGCCGCTGCTTCGGCTTCGGCATGCCCGCTCTCTGCGTGCGCGCGCGGACGTTCGCGGAGAACACGGCGTCGTAGCGCGCGCGCACGACGGGCGGGATGGGCGCCTCGCGCGCGCGCGCAAGGGCGAGGGCGCTCTGTTTGAAGTGCGGCACGTGGGCGTGCGTGGGCGTGGGCGTGGACGGCGAGGAGAGCGCGCTGGTGCTGGTGCTTGCGCTGGAGAGGATGGAGGAGCGGTCGGAGGCGGATGTCGAGGCGGATGTCGAGGTTGAAGTCGAGGCGAGCGAGCCTCGTATGGAGGACGCGCGCGGAGGCTGGGATGGTGGCGGCGGAGGGGCGGGACGGCGGGAGGATGAGGAAGCAGAGGAGGCGCCGAATCCGAAGTTGAGTCCGGTGGTGGTGAGCGAGGCGATGGAGGTCGACGAAGGCGTCGGCGTAAGGACGGGCGACGTGACGCGAGAGGCTGAGCGCGACGACGATGCGGCAGGTGCGACGGAAGGGATCGCGGAGGGCGCCGAGGCGCGCGGTTTTGGGCGCTGGGGAAGCTTGGGCGGGTCGTTGGGAGGTTTTTGGGTTGCCAACTTGGACGAGGTGGATGGGAGCGGGGGTTTGGGCTTGGCCGCGGAGGTGGATGTGGAGGCGCCGGTGAAGGCGTCGGAGGGCGGGAGGAGCGAGGACGGGGTGACGTTCTCGAACGACTCGTCGAGGCTATCCCCGTCCGGCCAGTCGCGCTCGTGGTCTCTCTCTCCATCTCGCTCGCGCTCCCTTTCACGCTCCCGCTCGACGGGGAACGTCTGCACGAAATGCGTGAGCGAGCCCGGCGTCCCCGCGCCCCCGTCCGTCCCCCCGTCCGACGACAGCGACACGGAATGAAACGAGCTGATCGACGAGGCGGGCGCGTGCTTCCTGCGCGTGGCGTGGTCTCCGATGGTCAGCTTCGAGAGGTGCGGCGGGTACGTGTGCTCGGCGTCGGGCGGGCGCAGCATGTTGGGAGAAGACGGAGCGTCTGTGAAGCCTGCGTTATACGATGAGAACGAAGATCCGAAACTGGAGGAGGCGGAGGAGGCATTGGTGACTATGGGGATGGGCGAGGAGGCGGAGCGGAGGTTTTGGTAGGAGGCCTTGCGAGGGGGCAAGGGCGGGGCCTTGGACGGGGCGGGACGCGGGGGTGACTCGAGGTTGATAAGCGGAGTGCCCTCGAAGATGCTGCGGCCTGTGGCAAGGCCAGGCAGGCGCACAGGGGCAGCGGCGTCAGGGCGGGAAGGCGGGTTGGGGCCATCGTCGATGACCCATTCCTGGAGATCGATGAGGGAGGTGCGGTGTGCGAGGGCGTCTGTGCCGGCGTGGGGGGATCTCGGCGGGGTTGTGGGGGTGATGGGGACGTAGGAGGAGACGGTGGAGGGAGAGTCGATGTCGTCGAGGGGGCTGTCGACTGCGTAGAGGAAGTCTCTGGAGAGGGCGGCGGAGGAGGAGGCTGTGGAGGGGTCGCCGAGGGCCTCGAATGCGCGGATTCTTGCTTGGATGGCTGCCGAGGGCGACATGGAGGATGCTGTCCAGCTCGAGCGCGCACTGACGACGCCGCTCAGCCGCCACACGCTCCCCATTCGGTGCCACCCGTCAGTCACCCGTCTCCGAACACACCGTTCCTGCCTTTCCCGCCGCCATGTCCTCCCCACCCTCTGAACTCTACGCCGTCGCAGGTTCGTAGCACACCTGCTTACATGTCTTCAAATATACCGTATACCCATAAATGTTACAGACTTTTGTCTCATCCCGATGGGCACTGGTCACGATCCTTCGGTACCATAGACCCCTCACCCCCGCCTCGTCCACTTAATCACATACTCCTGCTGAACTAACAAGGTCGCCGAGTATGTCGCCGAGTGTGCTAGGGTCCTCGAGAAGACAGGGCTTAAGTATCAGGTAGCTTAGCCCTTCACGCCTGCCATCCGCACCGCGACTAATCCCGGCCCCTTCTGCGTTCGCCGCAGATGCAGTGCGTCGGCTTTCTGCCTCTCCCGCTGGTCCGCTCCACCTCACTCCGCATCCCGTAGCGGCTACGGCACCAATCTAGGTCCGCTATCCCCTTCTGCCCCATTCCCCGCATTTTCGCCGCCGCTGACCTTCCGCCTCAACCCCACCATAGAAGGCCCATGGTCGGCGGTCACCCAGGCCATCCACGACTGCCACGCCGCCGTGCACGCCAAAGGCGCGCCCCGCATCGCCACCGACATCCGCATCGGCACCCGCAGCGCGCCCGCGGTCCCTCCCGAGGGCGAGAACGCGCGCAAGCTCCGCCGCGTGCAGGAGATCCTCGCGAAGGACAAGGACGCGGGCGCTTCCAGCTCGACTTGATCGGCCACCCGTTCGTCGCCCCTTCGTCCTCCGCACCCAGAACCAAGCAGGAAGGGCGTCTATGTATCACTTATTCGTATTCTAGGCTATCAAGCCACGTTGTAGAACAGCAGTCACGCATCATGCAAATGACGAGAACGGCAGAGACGGCTCCCCTGCAAGTCACTAGATATCAATCTGAAGATAATAATACATGCGTGATGAATCGTGCACATCCAGATCCGAAAGTCCTGTGAACCTGGTGCGACACGCTGACGACGAACACAACGACAAAAACAACGACCGACAACGACAACGACAACGACAACGACAACGACAACGACAACGACAACGACAACGACAACGACAACGACAACGACAACGGCTACACCAAAACACCACCCCAAAGCTACACCAAAAGAAAATAAAACTGCGATCACAGCTACACCCAAAGTCTATCGCCGCGCAATGAACAAACAACAACCTGCCTGAGGCTACAATGATGTCTAGATCACAATATGCAAGCGTCAGGATATCCAAGACAGCGCTACGTCCCTCGCACTCGGTTTGAGTTCGAGCTCAAGTTCAGTAAGCCGCGTCCCCACGTCAAGATCTCCATATAGATCACACCCGAGCGCGCCGCGCGCGGCTCTACCTTCGTCCTCTCTTTCTCCGCTCCCCGAGCGCGCTCAGACTTCGGGACTCCCCTCACGCAGCACGGCCACGGCCCCGCCCGCAGCGGCCTCCTCCGCGCGCCACGCCCGCAGCAGCGTCTCGCCGAGCGCACCCCCCAGCGCGCGCGCGAGCGGGACGGGCACCGCGTTGCCGATCTGGCGGTATTGCTGTTCGTCCACCGACACGTGGTTGGGAAGAATCGCACGATCGCGGGATCGCAAGCGGTAAGCACAGGCGAAACGAGGAGAGGGGGAGAGAGAGCGCGCACGTCATCGACGATCCGGTTCGGCCGATCGTTGACGGACAAGAACCGCCAGTGATCCGGGAACCCCTGCGCGCGCGCGCACTCGCGCACCGTCAAGATGCGCTTTTGCTGTGGATCGGTGCATCAGGCGTTCGTTCGAGATCAATGGCACGGTGAGTGAGAAGGGTGCGGGCTCACGAGGGGTGGATGACGCGGCTGCCGCGGCTGTTGGGGGCTACGGTCGTCATCGCGGTCATGAAGTGCCCGTTCCAGTCGATACGACCGAATTTGATGACTGCGAGGAAAGGG